>OY482675.1:25760544-25994619 GCA_960531455.1 Urophora cardui | reverse complement strand
CAGAATTTTGCAGCCTCTCACAAAAATAAACATCACTTTGCTCTCTCGTTTTCTTCTCTTCTGCAATTTTTTTGCAAAATTGTAATAAATTGCAACAAATTACTGTACGCGAGTACACCTAATAACGAACGAAATGTTATCGCAAGGCTCGTATCGCTTGCGATATGAAAAGTGTTTCTGTAACTCATGAATTCACCTTGCGATATGATAATGGTGAGTTGTCGTCATATCGCTGGAACAATCGAAAAATGTGCCATTCCCAACGAAAAATTGTAAACAAAGTGCGCGTTCGTTGCCAAATATTAGGGGCATTTCAGTTATTACATCTGGGTCTGGGTTAAGATAAATTTTTACTGAAACATTCCGAATCATAATGAAATTTGGCTGCACTTGAAAAGAAGTAAAAAGAAGAAGAATGTTAATATTTCCATTTGTGATTTGAGAAAGTAAAATTATTTAGTAAGTATTAAGTAATTATTATTATTATTATTATTATTATTATTATTATTATTATTATTATTATTATTATTATTATTATTATTATTATTATTATTATTATTATTATTATTATTATTATTATTATTATTATTATTATTATTATTATTATTATTATTATTATTATTATTATTATTATTATTATTATTATTATTATTATTATTATTATTATTATTATTATTATTATTATTATTATTATTATTATTATTATTATTATTATTATTATTATTATTATTATTATTATTATTATTATTATTATTATTATTATTATTATTATTATTATTATTATTATTATTATTATTATTATTATTATTATTATTATTATTATTATTATTATTATTATTATTATTATTATTATTATTATTATTATTATTATTATTATTATTATTATTATTATTATTATTATTATTATTATTATTATTATTATTATTATTATTATTATTATTATTATTATTATTATTATTATTATTATTATTATTATTATTATTATTATTATTATTATTATTATTATTATTATTATTATTATTATTATTATTATTATTATTATTATTATTATTATTATTATTATTATTATTATTATTATTATTATTATTATTATTATTATTATTATTATTATTATTATTATTATTATTATTATTATTATTATTATTATTATTATTATTATTATTATTATTATTATTATTATTATTATTATTATTATTATTATTATTATTATTATTATTATTATTATTATTATTATTATTATTATTATTATTATTATTATTATTATTATTATTATTATTATTATTATTATTATTATTATTATTATTATTATTATTATTATTATTATTATTATTATTATTATTATTATTATTATTATTATTATTATTATTATTATTATTATTATTATTATTATTATTATTATTATTATTATTATTATTATTATTATTATTATTATTATTATTATTATTATTATTATTATTATTATTATTATTATTATTATTATTATTATTATTATTATTATTATTATTATTATTATTATTATTATTATTATTATTATTATTATTATTATTATTATTATTATTATTATTATTATTATTATTATTATTATTATTATTATTATTATTATTATTATTATTATTATTATTATTATTATTATTATTATTATTATTATTATTATTATTATTATTATTATTATTATTATTATTATTATTATTATTATTATTATTATTATTATTATTATTATTATTATTATTATTATTATTATTATTATTATTATTATTATTATTATTATTATTATTATTATTATTATTATTATTATTATTATTATTATTATTATTATTATTATTATTATTATTATTATTATTATTATTATTATTATTATTATTATTATTATTATTATTATTATTATTATTATTATTATTATTATTATTATTATTATTATTATTATTATTATTATTATTATTATTATTATTATTATTATTATTATTATTATTATTATTATTATTATTATTATTATTATTATTATTATTATTATTATTATTATTATTATTATTATTATTATTATTATTATTATTATTATTATTATTATTATTATTATTATTATTATTATTATTATTATTATTATTATTATTATTATTATTATTATTATTATTATTATTATTATTATTATTATTATTATTATTATTATTATTATTATTATTATTATTATTATTATTATTATTATTATTATTATTATTATTATTATTATTATTATTATTATTATTATTATTATTATTATTATTATTATTATTATTATTATTATTATTATTATTATTATTATTATTATTATTATTATTATTATTATTATTATTATTATTATTATTATTATTATTATTATTATTATTATTATTATTATTATTATTATTATTATTATTATTATTATTATTATTATTATTATTATTATTATTATTATTATTATTATTATTATTATTATTATTATTATTATTATTATTATTATTATTATTATTATTATTATTATTATTATTATTATTATTATTATTATTATTATTATTATTATTATTATTATTATTATTATTATTATTATTATTATTATTATTATTATTATTATTATTATTATTATTATTATTATTATTATTATTATTATTATTATTATTATTATTATTATTATTATTATTATTATTATTATTATTATTATTATTATTATTATTATTATTATTATTATTATTATTATTATTATTATTATTATTATTATTATTATTATTATTATTATTATTATTATTATTATTATTATTATTATTATTATTATTATTATTATTATTATTATTATTATTATTATTATTATTATTATTATTATTATTATTATTATTATTATTATTATTATTATTATTATTATTATTATTATTATTATTATTATTATTATTATTATTATTATTATTATTATTATTATTATTATTATTATTATTATTATTATTATTATTATTATTATTATTATTATTATTATTATTATTATTATTATTATTATTATTATTATTATTATTATTATTATTATTATTATTATTATTATTATTATTATTATTATTATTATTATTATTATTATTATTATTATTATTATTATTATTATTATTATTATTATTATTATTATTATTATTATTATTATTATTATTATTATTATTATTATTATTATTATTATTATTATTATTATTATTATTATTATTATTATTATTATTATTATTATTATTATTATTATTATTATTATTATTATTATTATTATTATTATTATTATTATTATTATTATTATTATTATTATTATTATTATTATTATTATTATTATTATTATTATTATTATTATTATTATTATTATTATTATTATTATTATTATTATTATTATTATTATTATTATTATTATTATTATTATTATTATTATTATTATTATTATTATTATTATTATTATTATTATTATTATTATTATTATTATTATTATTATTATTATTATTATTATTATTATTATTATTATTATTATTATTATTATTATTATTATTATTATTATTATTATTATTATTATTATTATTATTATTATTATTATTATTATTATTATTATTATTATTATTATTATTATTATTATTATTATTATTATTATTATTATTATTATTATTATTATTATTATTATTATTATTATTATTATTATTATTATTATTATTATTATTATTATTATTATTATTATTATTATTATTATTATTATTATTATTATTATTATTATTATTATTATTATTATTATTATTATTATTATTATTATTATTATTATTATTATTATTATTATTATTATTATTATTATTATTATTATTATTATTATTATTATTATTATTATTATTATTATTATTATTATTATTATTATTATTATTATTATTATTATTATTATTATTATTATTATTATTATTATTATTATTATTATTATTATTATTATTATTATTATTATTATTATTATTATTATTATTATTATTATTATTATTATTATTATTATTATTATTATTATTATTATTATTATTATTATTATTATTATTATTATTATTATTATTATTATTATTATTATTATTATTATTATTATTATTATTATTATTATTATTATTATTATTATTATTATTATTATTATTATTATTATTATTATTATTATTATTATTATTATTATTATTATTATTATTATTATTATTATTATTATTATTATTATTATTATTATTATTATTATTATTATTATTATTATTATTATTATTATTATTATTATTATTATTATTATTATTATTATTATTATTATTATTATTATTATTATTATTATTATTATTATTATTATTATTATTATTATTATTATTATTATTATTATTATTATTATTATTATTATTATTATTATTATTATTATTATTATTATTATTATTATTATTATTATTATTATTATTATTATTATTATTATTATTATTATTATTATTATTATTATTATTATTATTATTATTATTATTATTATTATTATTATTATTATTATTATTATTATTATTATTATTATTATTATTATTATTATTATTATTATTATTATTATTATTATTATTATTATTATTATTATTATTATTATTATTATTATTATTATTATTATTATTATTATTATTATTATTATTATTATTATTATTATTATTATTATTATTATTATTATTATTATTATTATTATTATTATTATTATTATTATTATTATTATTATTATTATTATTATTATTATTATTATTATTATTATTATTATTATTATTATTATTATTATTATTATTATTATTATTATTATTATTATTATTATTATTATTATTATTATTATTATTATTATTATTATTATTATTATTATTATTATTATTATTATTATTATTATTATTATTATTATTATTATTATTATTATTATTATTATTATTATTATTATTATTATTATTATTATTATTATTATTATTATTATTATTATTATTATTATTATTATTATTATTATTATTATTATTATTATTATTATTATTATTATTATTATTATTATTATTATTATTATTATTATTATTATTATTATTATTATTATTATTATTATTATTATTATTATTATTATTATTATTATTATTATTATTATTATTATTATTATTATTATTATTATTATTATTATTATTATTATTATTATTATTATTATTATTATTATTATTATTATTATTATTATTATTATTATTATTATTATTATTATTATTATTATTATTATTATTATTATTATTATTATTATTATTATTATTATTATTATTATTATTATTATTATTATTATTATTATTATTATTATTATTATTATTATTATTATTATTATTATTATTATTATTATTATTATTATTATTATTATTATTATTATTATTATTATTATTATTATTATTATTATTATTATTATTATTATTATTATTATTATTATTATTATTATTATTATTATTATTATTATTATTATTATTATTATTATTATTATTATTATTATTATATTATTATTATTATTATTATTATTATTATTATTATTATTATTATTATTATTATTATTATTATTATTATTATTATTATTATTATTATTATTATTATTATTATTATTATTATTATTATTATTATTATTATTATTATTATTATTATTATTATTATTATTATTATTATTATTATTATTATTATTATTATTATTATTATTATTATTATTATTATTATTATTATTATTATTATTATTATTATTATTATTATTATTATTATTATTATTATTATTATTATTATTATTATTATTATTATTATTATTATTATTATTATTATTATTATTATTATTATTATTATTATTATTATTATTATTATTATTATTATTATTATTATTATTATTATTATTATTATTATTATTATTATTATTATTATTATTATTATTATTATTATTATTATTATTATTATTATTATTATTATTATTATTATTATTATTATTATTATTATTATTATTATTATTATTATTATTATTATTATTATTATTATTATTATTATTATTATTATTATTATTATTATTATTATTATTATTATTATTATTATTATTATTATTATTATTATTATTATTATTATTATTATTATTATTATTATTATTATTATTATTATTATTATTATTATTATTATTATTATTATTATTATTATTATTATTATTATTATTATTATTATTATTATTATTATTATTATTATTATTATTATTATTATTATTATTATTATTATTATTATTATTATTATTATTATTATTATTATTATTATTATTATTATTATTATTATTATTATTATTATTATTATTATTATTATTATTATTATTATTATTATTATTATTATTATTATTATTATTATTATTATTATTATTATTATTATTATTATTATTATTATTATTATTATTATTATTATTATTATTATTATTATTATTATTATTATTATTATTATTATTATTATTATTATTATTATTATTATTATTATTATTATTATTATTATTATTATTATTATTATTATTATTATTATTATTATTATTATTATTATTATTATTATTATTATTATTATTATTATTATTATTATTATTATTATTATTATTATTATTATTATTATTATTATTATTATTATTATTATTATTATTATTATTATTATTATTATTATTATTATTATTATTATTATTATTATTATTATTATTATTATTATTATTATTATTATTATTATTATTATTATTATTATTATTATTATTATTATTATTATTATTATTATTATTATTATTATTATTATTATTATTATTATTATTATTATTATTATTATTATTATTATTATTATTATTATTATTATTATTATTATTATTATTATTATTATTATTATTATTATTATTATTATTATTATTATTATTATTATTATTATTATTATTATTATTATTATTATTATTATTATTATTATTATTATTATTATTATTATTATTATTATTATTATTATTATTATTATTATTATTATTATTATTATTATTATTATTATTATTATTATTATTATTATTATTATTATTATTATTATTATTATTATTATTATTATTATTATTATTATTATTATTATTATTATTATTATTATTATTATTATTATTATTATTATTATTATTATTATTATTATTATTATTATTATTATTATTATTATTATTATTATTATTATTATTATTATTATTATTATTATTATTATTATTATTATTATTATTATTATTATTATTATTATTATTATTATTATTATTATTATTATTATTATTATTATTATTATTATTATTATTATTATTATTATTATTATTATTATTATTATTATTATTATTATTATTATTATTATTATTATTATTATTATTATTATTATTATTATTATTATTATTATTATTATTATTATTATTATTATTATTATTATTATTATTATTATTATTATTATTATTATTATTATTATTATTATTATTATTATTATTATTATTATTATTATTATTATTATTATTATTATTATTATTATTATTATTATTATTATTATTATTATTATTATTATTATTATTATTATTATTATTATTATTATTATTATTATTATTATTATTATTATTATTATTATTATTATTATTATTATTATTATTATTATTATTATTATTATTATTATTATTATTATTATTATTATTATTATTATTATTATTATTATTATTATTATTATTATTATTATTATTATTATTATTATTATTATTATTATTATTATTATTATTATTATTATTATTATTATTATTATTATTATTATTATTATTATTATTATTATTATTATTATTATTATTATTATTATTATTATTATTATTATTATTATTATTATTATTATTATTATTATTATTATTATTATTATTATTATTATTATTATTATTATTATTATTATTATTATTATTATTATTATTATTATTATTATTATTATTATTATTATTATTATTATTATTATTATTATTATTATTATTATTATTATTATTATTATTATTATTATTATTATTATTATTATTATTATTATTATTATTATTATTATTATTATTATTATTATTATTATTATTATTATTATTATTATTATTATTATTATTATTATTATTATTATTATTATTATTATTATTATTATTATTATTATTATTATTATTATTATTATTATTATTATTATTATTATTATTATTATTATTATTATTATTATTATTATTATTATTATTATTATTATTATTATTATTATTATTATTATTATTATTATTATTATTATTATTATTATTATTATTATTATTATTATTATTATTATTATTATTATTATTATTATTATTATTATTATTATTATTATTATTATTATTATTATTATTATTATTATTATTATTATTATTATTATTATTATTATTATTATTATTATTATTATTATTATTATTATTATTATTATTATTATTATTATTATTATTATTATTATTATTATTATTATTATTATTATTATTATTATTATTATTATTATTATTATTATTATTATTATTATTATTATTATTATTATTATTATTATTATTATTATTATTATTATTATTATTATTATTATTATTATTATTATTATTATTATTATTATTATTATTATTATTATTATTATTATTATTATTATTATTATTATTATTATTATTATTATTATTATTATTATTATTATTATTATTATTATTATTATTATTATTATTATTATTATTATTATTATTATTATTATTATTATTATTATTATTATTATTATTATTATTATTATTATTATTATTATTATTATTATTATTATTATTATTATTATTATTATTATTATTATTATTATTATTATTATTATTATTATTATTATTATTATTATTATTATTATTATTATTATTATTATTATTATTATTATTATTATTATTATTATTATTATTATTATTATTATTATTATTATTATTATTATTATTATTATTATTATTATTATTATTATTATTATTATTATTATTATTATTATTATTATTATTATTATTATTATTATTATTATTATTATTATTATTATTATTATTATTATTATTATTATTATTATTATTATTATTATTATTATTATTATTATTATTATTATTATTATTATTATTATTATTATTATTATTATTATTATTATTATTATTATTATTATTATTATTATTATTATTATTATTATTATTATTATTATTATTATTATTATTATTATTATTATTATTATTATTATTATTATTATTATTATTATTATTATTATTATTATTATTATTATTATTATTATTATTATTATTATTATTATTATTATTATTATTATTATTATTATTATTATTATTATTATTATTATTATTATTATTATTATTATTATTATTATTATTATTATTATTATTATTATTATTATTATTATTATTATTATTATTATTATTATTATTATTATTATTATTATTATTATTATTATTATTATTATTATTATTATTATTATTATTATTATTATTATTATTATTATTATTATTATTATTATTATTATTATTATTATTATTATTATTATTATTATTATTATTATTATTATTATTATTATTATTATTATTATTATTATTATTATTATTATTATTATTATTATTATTATTATTATTATTATTATTATTATTATTATTATTATTATTATTATTATTATTATTATTATTATTATTATTATTATTATTATTATTATTATTATTATTATTATTATTATTATTATTATTATTATTATTATTATTATTATTATTATTATTATTATTATTATTATTATTATTATTATTATTATTATTATTATTATTATTATTATTATTATTATTATTATTATTATTATTATTATTATTATTATTATTATTATTATTATTATTATTATTATTATTATTATTATTATTATTATTATTATTATTATTATTATTATTATTATTATTATTATTATTATTATTATTATTATTATTATTATTATTATTATTATTATTATTATTATTATTATTATTATTATTATTATTATTATTATTATTATTATTATTATTATTATTATTATTATTATTATTATTATTATTATTATTATTATTATTATTATTATTATTATTATTATTATTATTATTATTATTATTATTATTATTATTATTATTATTATTATTATTATTATTATTATTATTATTATTATTATTATTATTATTATTATTATTATTATTATTATTATTATTATTATTATTATTATTATTATTATTATTATTATTATTATTATTATTATTATTATTATTATTATTATTTCAACAAAATTAAATTAAACTAAGCCACATGGCTGTCCATGATCGAAAAACGCGAAATCAAATTGATCACGTCATGATCGATGGCAGACACAGCTCCAGCATCCTAGATGTGCGCACAATCCGTGGTCCCAATGTCGACTCCGACCACTATCTTGTAGCAGCCAAGGTACGCACCCGCCTCTGTGCAGCAAAGAATGTGCCAACAGGACAGCAAGGAAAGTTTGAAGTCGAAAGGCTGCACATGACGCAGACAGCCACTGAATACACCACTCGGCTCCCACTCCTGCTCTCTGAGAGCAATCCTTCACCAAACGATGTATCTGAGGAATGGGAACACATCGCTCGTTCACTTCGTATCGCCGCTGAGGAATCTATAGGATACAAGCGAGCCCGCAAAAACACCTGGTACGATAAGGAATGTCGCAATGCCTCGAAAAGAAAGAACGCCATCTATAGGGCTACATTGTGTGCGGGCGCAACGCGAAGCGTATGGGAGCGTTATCGAACGACGAGGAAGAATGAGAGGCGCCTTTTTCGAAAGAATAAATGGGAGGCTGAAAGGCGCGAGTGTGAAGACCTTGAGATGCTGGCGGATAGGAACGATGCTCGAAAATTCTATCAAAAAAATCAGGCGGATGACTGTTTCAAGACCGGGGCAAATTCCTGCCGGTATGATAACGGCGATCTGGTAACTGATGTCCAGAGTGTACTTAAGTTGTGGAGGGATCACTTCTCCTCCTTGCTAGATAATGGCAAAAGTGAAATTACTGAAGGAGAAGATGTACGACCCGAATCCCCAATAGCAGATGATGGTAAGCATGTTCCACCACCCGATCATGACGAAGTGCGAATAGCAGTATCTCTGCTTAAGAATAATAAAGCACCTGGCACTGACGGCTTGCCAGCCGAGCTATTCAAACATGGTAGCGAGGAGTTGATAAGGAGCATGCATTAACCCCTATGAAGAATATGGTCGGACGAGCGCATGCCCGACGATTGGAACTTAAGGGTGCTCTGCCCAATCCACAAAAAAGGAGACTCCACAGTACGCGCCAATTATCGTGGGATAAGCCTCCTGAATATCGCATATGAGTCTTTCTTTTACAAATCGGACACCTATTGTAACCTTACACCTCCGATTTGCTTGAAACTCGGTTTATAGGTTCTCCACCTAAAATAAGCTTACACGTATCCGGGGATTTAATTTTGAAATTTTTTTTTTCAGATCTGTCAAACTTTAAATTTTTTCATGAATTAGGTAAATGAATACATATTCAAACCCCAATATCTCGGGTTGTAGTCATCGTAGAGACTTCATCTTGGCACCGTTTCAAAGCTGAAGAAACAGGCTATTATTTGTTTTATATAAGATTATTTTCATCGCCTTAAAGTTTTACTAATTGCAAGCAGGTATATTTTTGGGCCCGATTTACTTCGTGAATACCAGAAAAAAAATTATTTAAAATTATACCATCATAATCCTTGTTAAATTATCTATAAAACCAATGTTTCAACAGAATGGGCGATTTACAAGAACTGTTTTTAAAATATCTTTTTGTATGACGACCTGCTATATTTTATATGAAAAAAAATTTTTTTATTTTTTTTTGAAATAAGATGGAGTAGGTAGCTGGGTATGGTGTAAAGTGTATTTTGAAGGGAATGAATTTTAAACGTTGTATCTTATGGCCTTTCATGCGCCGATCCTGAAAACGAGGTCCATTTTGCGACAGAAATTATTAACAATTTCAAGGCCCAATAAAATACACGGATCAAACGCATTTATACGAACAAATAAAATCAGAAATATGTCTTACCTGCATAGCGCGTTTAAGGTAAAACAAGAAATTTTTTATTTTTTATATAATTATGTATACATACATATATATTTTATTTCATCATATTTATTTCTGTGGTATTTTCATATAAAGAAAAGGCTTTGCGGCTATTTTATTTCTTGACTGTGGAACTATACAGTGGAGTTTTAATATACCCTTAATAGCTAATGACTTTTTAAAACGATCTTCCAGTAACTTTTCTTCCATTTCGTATTCCTCGTTTGTAACAAAACAGCAAAACAACAGCAAAAAACGGCAAAGACTCGTTTGCCCAGGAAAATAAATCTTTGAGAGTTTGAATCGGATTATTAATGCGTTGTAGGCTAGCTCTAGCTGTAACCTTTTCAGAGCTCGTTTTAAAGTCATTACCTATTAAGGGTATATTCAAACTCCACTGTATAGTTCCACTGTCAAGAAACAAAATAGCCGCAAAGCATTTTTCTTTATATCAAAATACCACAGAAATAAATGTGATGACTGTTTGGAGTTATACACCAAAATGTCCACATTTGAACAATCGGTTGTAGGGGAGCTATAGGTTATAGTGGTCCGATCTTGACAATTTTCGGTAACCCTGTTTGGGTCCATATGGGTACAAATACTTCAAAATTTCAGGCCGTTAGCTGTTAAAATGGAGGAGTTATACACCAAAATGTGTATATCTGAATAATCGGATGTTGTGGAACTATATGTTATAGTGGTCCGATCTTGACAATTTTCGGTAACCTTGTTTGGGCCAAGATGGGCACGTCTACTTCAAAGTTTCATGTCCTTAGCTGTTTAAATGGGGAAGTTATGCACAAATTACATCCAAATATTTCATGTATATCTGCATAATCGGTTGTTTTCTATATGTTATAGTGGTCCGATTCGGCCGGTTCCGACAAATGATCAGCTGCATATAACAACATACCTGTATTCCGAATTTCATTCAGATATCTCAAAAACTGAGGGACTAGTTTGCGTTCACACAGACGGACGGACGGACAGACGGACATGGCTTAATCGACTCAGCTCGTGATTCTGATCATATCGGTATATATTTTGGTGGGTCCCCCACGCTTCCTTCTGGACTTTCGACAAAAATTTTTTGGCACTAAGTTATAATACCATTTCATTCTCATGAAAGGTATAATAAAAATTTTTTTCATATAAAATATAGCAGGTCGTCAGTCAAAAAAATGTTTTAAATGTTTTTGTTTTAAAAATAGTTCTTGTAAATCGCCCATTCTGTTGAAACATTGGTTTTATAGATAATTTAACAAGGATTATGATGGTATAATTTTAAATCATTTTTTTTTCTGGTATTCACGAAGTAAATCGGGCCAAAAAAATATACCTGCTTGAAAGTAATAAAACTTTAAGGCGATGAAAATAACTTTATATAAAACAAATAATAGCCTGTTTCTGCAGCTTTCAAACGGTGCCAAGATGAAGTCTCTACGATGACTACAACCCGAGATATTGGGGTTTGAATATGTACCTCATTTATCTAATTCATGAAAAAATCAAAAGTTTGACAGATCATATCTCCGAAAAAAAAAATTCAAAATTAAGCTTATTTTAGGTGGAGAACCCATAC
This sequence comes from Urophora cardui, assembly GCA_960531455.1. Classification (NCBI taxonomy): domain Eukaryota; kingdom Metazoa; phylum Arthropoda; class Insecta; order Diptera; family Tephritidae; genus Urophora; species Urophora cardui. The sequence goes on along the minus strand of OY482675.1, from coordinate 25,980,890 downwards.
ACCGAGTTTCAACCAAATCGGAGAGGTAACATTCATTTTTTCCCGAAATCCGTCCGATTTGTAAAAGAATGACTCATATATGGTCTTAGCAAGTGTATTGTGTGTAAGACTGAAGCCCATCGTCAACAATCTGATTGGACCTTATCAGTGTGGCTTCAGACCTGGTAAATCTACCATCGACCAGATCTTAACAATACGCCAAATACTGGAGAAAATCCATGAAAAAGGAACCGACATACAGCATCTCTTTGTCGATTTTAAAGCCGCTTTGATAGCATGAATAGGAATTGCCTTTATGCCGCAATGTCTGAATTTTGTTTCCCTGCAAAACTTATACGGCTATGCCAAATGACGTTGACTAACACCACCAGCTCCGTCAGAATTGGGAAGGACCTCTCCGAACCGTTCGAGACCAAACGAGGTTTCAGACAAGGTGACTCCCTTTCGTGTGACTTCTTCAATTTGATGCTGGAAAAGATAATACGAGCTGCAGAACTTAACCATACAGGAAGCATTTTATACCACAAGAGTGTACAACTGCTGGCGTACGCCGATGATATCGACATCATTGGCACTAGCACTCGCGCCGTATGTTCTGCCTTCTCCAAGCTGGATAAAGAGGCTAAGAAAATGGGTTTGGCGGTTAACGAGGACAGGACGAAGTACCTCCTGTCATCACACAAAGAAACAGCATGCCTTGGCAGCTGCGTCACTGTTGACAGCTACAAATTCGAAACTGTTAAGGACTTCGTCTATTTGGGAACCAGAATTAAAACCAATAATGATGCCAGCACGGAGATCCAACGAAGAATCACGCTTGCCAATAAATGCTACTTTGGACTAAGTAGGCAACTGAAAAGAAAAGTCCTCTCTCGACAAACAAAAATCACACTCTACAGGACGCTCATCGTTCCAGTCCTCATGTACGGCGCAGAAGCATGCACAATTTCAAAATCAGATGAGATGGCACTTTGAGTATTCGAGAGAAAAGTTCTTCGGAAGATTTATGGACCTTTGCGCGTTGGCGTGGGCGAGTATCGACGGAGATTTAACGATGAGCTGTACGAGCTTTACACAGACATCGACATTGTTCAGCGAATAAAGATCCAGCGCACATAGGGGTATTTTATCAATCTGGGAGGCCAAAACCTCATTTCCTAAAACTGGCCCGATTTCCAAAAAATAAAATTTTTTAGTAGGACAGGAACCTAACGCATCATTTTCAATAAAAGTTTATTCTCAAAACTCAAACACAAAGTTTTTACAGTCAATGAAAGTTTGGTCATTCGTGTATTTCTCACGGCATTTTATAACGTTCTTAAAGTTTCAACATTTCCAATTAATATTCTTACGGTTTTAAGTGAAGTTTTTTAGAATACTGTTATGGATTCTTATAATACAGGTAATCGAGTACAAAATTCATGTTTATTGAGATTTAGTTAGTTGTTAGCGTCTTCTTAATTACATTTTTAAAAAATTATGTACTAAAAAAAAAATTTCCCAATTTTTTGTTTTCAAAAGGGTTTTTGTTTAGGTGCCCGGCATTGCCCGGCACTGACTCTTTTTTTTCTAGATAGTCTGTTCCCTGTTATTTTGAGTTCAAGAAAGGCGATTTTTCAAGTTGGGAAAAATGACCCCACCGCACACAAAAAAATTAGTTGTTTGTGAATTCGAGAACACCCATTTAGCAACATATACATCGACATGCTCCGAATCCAAAGTCCGCTTGTCCAATATACCCCCAAAACTTCGAGAAAATTGCGAAAAGCTAAAAAAAAGCCCCAAATGGCACATGACCTAACCTACTAACATGTATTTCGACGTTCTGAATCCAAATCTGAGGTCGGTTTGGTCTCACTACATCACTTTTTAAAAATGTAAAGCCACATTTTTTTTATGTTAAATTGAATTGACATCACCATGGGTAACATAATTAACAATTTAAAGCCAAAAAAGAGTTTTGGCCGCCCAGATTGATTAAATACCCCAATGTGCAGCGGCTGCGCTGGGCAGGTCATGTCGTGAGAAGGCGCTCCGGCCAAGAAAGTATTTCTATCGAAGCCCGCTGAACGCAAAAGAAAAGGGAGACCTCCACTGCGTTGGGAAAATCAGGTGGACAGCGATGCTGCCTCCCTAGGTGTTCCCAAGTGGCGCCATGCTGCACGAAACAGAAGCAATTGACGCGCTCTGTTGGACTCGGCCAGAATCGTCTAGACGGTTAAGCGCCAATCAAGAAGAAGAAGAATGACATAGGCATATTTGTAATCATATTGAAAAGAAGGAATGGGCCTCCCTTACCAAAATTTTCCTTTATTTCGTAATATCTCTTGAAGTATTTGTACTAGAAGAATGAAAATTGGTGTGGGGCATATGAGATAATTACGTACTCAACGTATGAAAGCGATAGATCTTGGTAAAGCAGGGATGGGCACCTCCTATACAAAGAAAAACTTGCGCAGCGAATATCTCCTGCAATATTTGTATTAGATTACTGAAAATTGGTATGGGGGCATATGAGATTATTACGTACTCAACGGATGAAAGCGATAAGTCTTGGTGAAGCAGGAATCGCTATCTCCCATACAAAGTGGGCATATGAGATAATTATGTATTAAACGGGTAAAAACGCTAGGTCTTGGTAAAGCAGGGATGGGTACCTCCCTCCCATACAAACTGAAAATTTCACAGTGAATATCGCTTGAAATATTTGTAGTAGAGTACTGAAAATTGGTGCGAGGGCATATGAGATAATTACGTACTCAACGGATAAGAACGCTATGTCTTGGTAAAGCATGGATGGATACCTCCCATACAAACTGAAACTTTCACAGTGAATATCTGTTGAAATATTTGTAGTAGAGTACTGAAAATTGGTGTGAGGGCATATGAGATAATCAAGTGCTCAACGGATAAGAACGCTATGTCTTGGTAAAGCATGGATGGATACATCCCATACAAACTGAAAGTTTCACAGTGAATATCTCTTGAAATATTTGTAGTAGAGTACTGAAAATTGGTGTGAGTGCATATGAGATAATCAAGTACTCAACGGATAAGAACGCTTTGTCTTGGTAAAGCATGGATGGATACCTCCCATACAAACTGAAACTTTAACAGTGAATATCTCTTGAAATATTTGTAGTAGAGTACTGAAAATTGGTGTGAGGGCATATGAGATAATTACGTACTCAACGGATAAAAATGCTAGGTGTTGGAAAAACAGGGATGTTTTAAGCTGCCAGTAAATATCGTGTAAACTTCTTAAAACCTCTGTATAGGTTCCAACCTTTTTAGTTGCAAAATAACTAACCAGGAAGCAATTTATTTGGTAAGAAGATAGAAATACTTTTAGGTTGTTTATTCCGCAATGGAGCCGGGAATAATAATAAGAATAATAAACACAACAGAATTAGTTTTAAATTAATATAATTCAATTGCTTTATTTGAATGGCAAAGTATATATGTAAATATTCACGTAGTGAATAAACTTACGGATGCTGATGGTAGTGTGGTGTCGTGGGCGGTAAGAAAACGAATAATAATAATGAAAAGGACAAGAAAGGGAAAGTCACTTTCTTGTATTTAAGGCTACAACGTTAAGTTGGCTGTGGTTGCCGCAAGTCACTAAAAGGAGTGTGTTCAATCATAGAGCACATTAGGGCGGTTCAGAATTGAATTGGGTTTAGCCTACTGGCGTAAACATACCGGCCCCCTCGCGGCAACAACAGCTGAACACGCCACGTTCTTCCATCAACTATCGTAAGCGAGGGTCATACATGTATGTATGTACTTATATGAACGTTAAAAGTTATAATAAAAATACAAAAACTTTATATTAAGAAATTAAAATCTTAAAACTATGTATAATGTACATATACCGAAATGTGGGCGTTGATATGTTGCCACGAGCGCAGTGTCCATCACTCCTTGCTGATTGCGACCTTTGAACCGTAAACTGGGTGTAACCGCCCTCTTGCCTCCACCATAACCCACCGTAGGTGCAAGTGGAATTACACAGTGGATCGGCAGAAAAGGGGGTGTTAGTAAATATACGTGGTTCCTTTCCTGCACTGGTGGAATTACCCTTTTAACCGTAAACTGGGTGTAACCGCCCTCTTGCCTCCACCAACAGCTGAACACGCCACGTTCTTCCATCAACTATCGTAAGCGAGGGTCATACATGTATGTATGTACTTATATGAACGTTAAAAGTTATAATGAAAAAACAAAAACTTTATATTAAGAAATTAAAATCTTAAAACTATGTATAATGTACATATATCGAAATGTGGGCGTTGATATGTTGCCACGAGCGCAGTGTCCATCACTCCTTGCTGATTGCGACCTTTGAACCGTAAACTGGGTGTAACCGCCCTCTTGCCTCCACCATAACCACCACCGTAGGTGCAAGTGGAATTACACAGTGGATCGGCAGAAAAGGGGGTGTTAGTAATGACCCAGCCCGGAATTTGCTGATTGCGACCTTTGAACCGTAAACTGGGTGTAACCGCCCTCTTGCCTCCACCATAACCACCACCGTAGGTGCAAGTGGAATTACACAGTGGATCGGCAGAAAAGGGGGTGTTAGTAATGACCCAGCCCGGAATTTGGAGTATTTTTTTATTTATTTATTTTTTTTGTTTGTTTGTTGGGTGGCGGATTTGGTGAGAATGGTCTGTGTGGCAATTTTTGGTTGTTTTGGAACCAAAACCGGAGAAACTAGAAATAATTTCCATAATTTGAAGCGAACGTAATCCGCTTATCGTGGGTATGAGATAAATACGTATTTGGAATTTAACCATTTTCCTATATTTTTTGGTGAAATATTTGTTTTATTATTATTTTTGCGTAGGATACGCAGATTCTCCAACCTCCAACGAGAAAAAACTGATTTTTCGATTTATAACGCTGAACGGGTATAGTGGATTAACAAATGTGTCGCTCCATATACTATGTGTTCAGGCCTTTAGTATTTGCAGCTGTGTGCAATTGACGATTTTATCGTCATTTTGATGATTATGTCGTCATTTTGACGATTTTTATTTGACATATGAATTCGGGCACGCAGCATCTGACAGAAACAGCTGTGTAGAGCGTCAAATGTAAATACACAAGCGCAAACATACATACATAATAAATTTCTATACATTGTATTGTCACGCGCTGGCGCTGACTACTTAGTCAGCCCCACACAAATTGTAAGTACACAAAAATTGCTGACGCTGCCATTCTCACGCTTCCAATGTTATTCTAAGCCTAAGCGCTCATAGGAGCCATGTACCTACGTACATGTACATATGTACAATATACCGTGGGAAAGAGTCCCATTATTGTTACACATTTAGAGTAAGTATGTATCGTAGTAAATAAGTAGTACATAAGAATAAATTTTGTATAAAAGAAACAAATTTTGTACAATAAATTCAATTCATTTTTGGCAACCAAACCATAAGCTCTTTCATTTATCACTTGGCGATCCTTGCCAGATAAAGTCCCGGCGAATTCGTTCGCCTTCCCTTTGTCTGAGTGGAAAGGTAGCCTCCAGGATAACAAACTGTATATGATTTGTGTTTTGAATTGGTCATCAATATCGTATCCTTGTTGACACAAAGGACAGCAACAGCAGCAGACAACAAACTGTATATGATTTGTGTTTTGAATTGGTCATCAATATCGTATCCTTGTTGAGCACGAGGAAGCAATGTAAGCAACAACAACAGCAAAATTGGTACACACAGCAATTCCACACACAGTGGAAACAGCAACAACAGCAGGGCAGATACAGCAGCAGCAGCGGCAAAAGCAAAACACGCGGCGTCAAAAAGGCCGAGCGAGGAAAGCAGCAGTAAACTTAGTATTAAAATTTTAATATCCACGTATATATATATTTAACAAACCTTGTGGAAACCTAGCGGCTGCCTACTAAGTAGCAAAAATTGAAAAATTCTTGCCTCTTTGTGTAATACTAACATTAGGGTATTCTTTTTTTTCCTCTTTCGCTTCTCTTCATTGTCAGTCAACAAGAAGTTGACGAAATTTTCGAGCGGTGGAATCGATTTTTCATCGAAAGGGAACAACCACCGCCAGAGAATTTGAGACCAGGTCCTTTGCCGATAACGATAGAGGAATATCGGCAAAGGCAAAGAAATAACAGTAAGGTGGAGGAACCCAAAGTTCCGAAGCCAGTAACATTTAAACGAAAAAGGGGTGGCAAATCTTTTAAAAAACGAAAAGAACTTGCCAAGACCCATGCACTCATAAATATGGCAACAAGTGTAGAAGAGAAGCGAAAATTAAAGAACAAATTAAAGGAAATAAGAAAAATGTTTAAATAGAGAAAAAAAAAAATAATAAATATAAATAAAATAAAAAGTGGAGGTATCTTTTGTTATTTTCAAGCATGTCTAGGTCTAGAAACCCAATTGCTGATTTATCTAGCGGAGTAGAAGTAAGAGAGTTGAGAGATTACGACAGGGAATTAGAATGGTTGAGAAGATTTTGGCGTCGCATAGGAATGACTAGGGAACCAACAATGGAGGACGTTATTAACCCTACAACACAAGTAGAAGAAATTAATCGAATGGGTGAAGTTTTCGGCATTCCAAGATACCATTGAGATTTTTTTTTACAAATAAGCAAATATGGGTGGCAAAACATCAAAGGTAGACGAACCAAATGCCAATGTGGTTAATTCCATTGAGGTAGTTGATCATACTGAGTCCTTGGATTCCATAAAATTCATTTTACTTGTTATTGCAATCGTTAGTTGCATCAATTTATTTTTGAGAATATACTCAGTCCACAACAAAATTTTGAAAAAGAGATACATTTCTCGCGCTAACGGCCTAGATAAGGTCTAAACAGATTTTTTTTTTGATATCATTATTTTTCAATGGCCAAATGGGAAATAATTCTTAAAACACTCATTGAAGAAAAAACAACGGCAGAAAAAGCATATAAATGCATAAACAAAAATATAACAATATAGCCTATTGGGCATGTTACTTTAACATCTTGGCGCATTTCATACTCCAATACTGCATCGGCAAATTTTGAAACTAAAATTAATATGGTAGCGTAAGTCCTGTCGATTCAAATGTGGATATTTTTAGTTTTTGGCTCATTACTACTCATTTTATTTATTCTTTTTCAGGTTTTTGTTATGTGCAATTTACAAATTTTAATTTATAAATCTCCTAAATCATTTTATCATCCCGTTCATCTCATCAGTTTTAAATTCCCTCCTGCATATATCATTTCATCAATACATTTGTAAGCGGTATGTGACCTTAAATGTATGTTTATGTGTATTTATGTATTGTGTTAAGTATTTACAGGATATGTATTAGGGCTCTGGGATTGTGGGGTGGCGTAAGCCAAAAGTTCGGTTGGCTTCTTAGTGAAGCGTTAGGAACCATCTGGGGCTCTTAGGAGCAAACTACCTTTTGTGGCTTCTTCGTAGAAGCGCGTTTACAATTTGTATGGGCCTCGGGGGACCAGTTTGAAATGAGTTGGTACTCGATAGTACCAACTGCTAAATCTGTTGGGGTTTTTATACAATTGTTATGTATGTGCATGTGTTTGTTAACTTCACTGCTGATGCATTTGAGGTAGGTTAGGGAATTTGTATGGGCATCTAATTTAAACCAGTTATAAGGTTTTTTCTTCGCATATGTGTGATGATTCCTATTTCATTATTGGAATTGTCGCGTTCTATTTGACATTGAGGATTTTTTGGCATCCTCTTTTTTTGTATACATTGAATGTTAATGTGTGGCTGGTTGTAACAATTGTATCTGGTATTGTCAATGTAAGAATTTTCACTCCTTGTGGTTGGAACCTTTTTATTAGGGTGTGGTATTTTTTCGTTATATTGACGAATTGATTTTCTCGATACTATTTTCTCGTTATGTATGGGTTTTTCCAATTGTGGTTGCTGTATAAAGCCAGGATTGGTTTTCCGATTAGAGGTGTTGTTTTGTCTCCAATGGTTTTCCTTGGGTTTATGCCTGGTTGTACTACGGAAGGAAACCTTATTGTTGGTTGGATTTGGTGTCTCGGCGTGGCCCGTTAAAATCCAACCGAGCACTGTTTCCTGTGCCAGAAGGGTGTATTGTGAATTCTTTTGAATGCCACTTAAAATAATTTTCGCATAAATATCCCCACCTAGAATCAAATCAACAGGTTCGTGATCGAAAAACTTTTTATCTGCTAAAACTAAGTTAGGAAAAGCTTGGCGAGTCGTTACACTTACTTGGCAAGTGGGAAGGTTTCCAGTTAGTTGTGGCAGAATTAAAACAGTGGTGTTAATTTTAATTGACGGATCTATTGGAGATCGCAGCTGAATGCCACATGATTGCTTCACCTGAGCCGAAAGAGTATTGTTGATTCCCGAAACTTGCACATCTAACCGTTTCGATGGCAAGTTAATTTTACGTCTGAGTCGCTCTATCATAAAAGAGCATTCAGACCCGGAGTCAATTAGCGCCCTAGCTGCATAATTAATGCCATTGTAGTGCACATTTACCCTTGCAGTACCTAGCAAAACCCCTTTACATGTATTCGCATGGAGGGAAGCGACATTATTAGAATTTTCCTTAGCTTTTTCCTGAGCTTGCTGAGAGGTTGAAGGTTGATCGTCAGAGGGTAAAGATTTATTAGTTTCGAGGTGGAGAATTGTATTGTGCCGAGAGTGACATGAGCTGCAGTTATATGAGCTGGTGCATCTCGACACTGTGTGTGAAGCCGAAAGGCAATTAAGACAACAGCTGTTATTTTTTATGTATGCGATCTTGTCAGACGTAGACAATTTTCTAAATTTTTGGCAGTCCCGCAGTTGGGGCTCTTTGCTTTTGCACATTTTGCAAGCATTTTTGGGGATGCTCGCTTGGTAAGCTCCATATTTAGAAGTATTTTCATTAGGCGGTTTAATAGCCTTAGATGGTTTATTGTCTTTGAGACCTGAAACTGTTTCTAGCGTCTGAAATCTATTGGATAAGAATTTATCCATGTCCTCCTATCTCGAAATCTCAGTTTTATTCTCGATAGTTTGCTCCCATAGCGCGAGCGTATATTCTGGGAGTTTTGTGGAACACAAGTACGTAATAATTGCGTCCCAGTTGGATATGTCGATTTGATGCGTTTGCAGAGACGACATACAATTGTTTATTTCCCGCTGCAATTTTTTAATAGACACCCCACACTCAGATTCTACCGGTTTTAGATTAAATAAAATTTTCAACTGGGTATTTACTAGAATTCTCTTATTTTCATATCGATCGCATAAATTTTTCCACGCTGTGGAAAACCCTTCGTTAGTAAGTGGGCATCCCTTGACAATTTCCTTTGCTTCGCCACTGGTTTTAGTATTGAGGTGGAAAAGTTTTTCCACGGGAGTGAGACGTTTGTTTAGAATGTATATGGCCGTAAACATGTCCCTAAAGTACGGCCATGATACGTAATCACCTTTGAACACTTCGGTGTCACAAGGTGGCAAACGAATGTTGTGCTCACGACTCTCATTGTCGTCAGCTCTGGGTTGTGGTACCGCAGGTGTTGAAAACTGTTCTGCTAAAGACGTTATAGTAGACATACATCTTTTGTATACAGCGTAACAGTTTTTATTTTTCGATTTTAACGTCGCTAAATTTTCTTTTGAAGTGTCAGGAGCTTGTATCAGACCCTCATAACTTTTTTTTGTTTTAACCCATAAAGATTTAAGCTCCTCTTGCTCAATCGTGAGAGAGTGCTTAGTATGGTCGCCGACCGGAATGTTGTTAAATTCCTGGTCAAATTCTAATATGAGATCTGCTAAGTTGAGATAGCTCTGCATCTTTTTAATTTGGCGGAAAATGGTTGATCTTGAACGAAATGAATGTAGAGTTCAAAATTTGATTTAGGGAATGCTTGCAAACGCAGCAGAGGTATATAAACCAAGAACTTATAAAAACTCGTAGTCGTAGACTAAATTTTTCTTAAGGGGTTTCCTATGGGAGTAATCGCCAAAAACCAAAAAGCCACACCGACCCGTAAGATTCGGAAAATTAAAATTTGTTTGAGTATTAATTTTCTTTATTTAGTAGAATTTTTCACCTAAATATATATATGTATATATATACGTAGCAGCTGTAAAGAATATAAATGCTTATATATATGTACGTATGTATATATGTGCTTGTGTGTATAACCTCAAATGATGATATAGCAAATTTAGTGCAAATTAAAGTGAAAAATTTTTTTTAATATTTATCACAAAATGCCACCCAGCCGTGATTATTAAAATTAAATTGCAATGCGGCGTAGTGAAATGTGCGAAAAGAGCAAAAATTTAGTTGAACAATTGACTGCCGGAGGTAGTCGAAGATATTAGTGTTGTTGTTGTTTAAACACTTGTACGTATGTACGTTTGCAGGTTATGTGCAAGTATGAATTTGCAAATATCTATCACAAATCACTTGCCCGCGCAATTAAAATTAATTTTGACACAAATAATTTCGCTTTTCGAATGTAATTCGTAATTTATTTGAAATTATTTAATTTTTTTTTTTGCTAAGTGCGGAACCACAAGGAAAGGTACCACTTACCGAATTAAAAATTTGTATGTATGAATGTGATGAAAGTTTGAATGCTGTTGTATGTGCTGGATGGATTTTGTGGCAAGTATGATGCACCGATGGTTTAGCTTTGGTCGAGTGTATGTATGTAAGATGTGGACTGTATTACTGCTTTCCAAGTTTGGTCGCTTATATGTGTGTTGGTGTTCGCATATCCCCTGCAAAAAATGCGATCACTCCGGGATACATCCGGGACAACTCGCAAGGGAGCATGCGATTACTACCCATTTGTATCTCTTTATATGGGTTGAAGTGTTCTCTTTTGTTTGAGCATGTCCTATGAAGAGACTAATTGTACCCAGTTTGTACCCGAACGGGTAGCAAAAGCGCACAATTGTACCCGTTTTGTACCCGAACAGGTAGCAAATGCGACACATCCATTTGTGCGACTAATTGTACCCGTTTGATACCCTTTCGGGTACAATTCGTCTACAATTAGTATACATATGTACCCGTTCGGGTACAATTGGGAACAATTGTAGACTAATTGTACCCGAAAGAGAGCGCTCCCGGACAAATCTTTTTAGAGACTCGTCGCACACTTTTTTACAGGGTCAATGCATTGGTTGCTCATGGAGGCTCGAAGGACCATGTTTATTCCGCAATGGAGCCGGGAATAATAATAAGAATAATAAACACAACAGAATTAGTTTTAAATTAATATAATTCAATTGCTTTATTTGAATGGCAATGGTATAAGTATATATGTAAATATTCACGTAGTGAATAAACTTACGGATGCTGATGGTAGTGTGGTGTCGTGGGCGGTAAGAAAACGAATAATAATAATGAAAAGGACAAGAAAGGGAAAGTCACTTTCTTGTATTTAAGGCTACAACGTTAAGTTGGCTGTGGTTGCCGCAAGTCACTAAAAGGAGTGTGTTCAATCATAGAGAACATTAGGGCGGTTCAGAATTGAATTGGGTTTAGCCTACTGGCGTAAACATAGGTGATGTGAAACATATAAGATCTCCTTTATCTAAATAATTGTCTAAAAAATTTGCATAATAAATAAATGCTATGGTATACACACCTTTATCACTTGTGGTAATACAAGTGAAAAAATTACTGAAATCGTTTATAACCACGCCTTCTTTTTAACAGTTACATTTCTAGAATGCTCTTTGGAAATTTGTAACGTGACACCTCCGTATTTAAAATTCATACAGGGATGAGATTTTGCACTACCATGAATATTTATCCGCTTGGTCTGATTTTAGATAAGAAATTTGAAAATGGGCGTGACTACGCCCACTCAACGCGGCACCCGTTTTATATAAAATACACTATCAAACGAAAGTAAAGAATGAAAGCATACAGCTGAGTATGTAATGTTCGATTCCACTCGAACTTAGGCTCCCTTACTTGTTGTTTCGGTTATGTGTTTAATATACATTAATATAAATATAAATCTTCTATATCTTATATTATAAATGTGAAATGGAAATTGTGTTTAAACTCAATTGGCGAGAAAACCGCTGAACGGATCCTCACGAAACTTTGCACACCTAGGTATTTTCGCCCGGTAATTGTTATAGGCATATTTAAAAGGCAGAATTGGGCACCTCCCATACAAAATTTTCCTTTTTTTCGTAATATCTCTTGAAATATTTGTACTAGAGTAATGAAAATTTTTGTAAAGGAATAATACATAATTATATACTCAACGGACAAACAATCTAGGTCTTGGTAAAGCAGGGATGGGCACATTCCTTCCATATAAACTGGAAATTTCACAGCGAATATCTCTTGAAATATTTGTAGTAGGGTACTGAAAATTGGTGTGAGGGCATATGAGATAATTATGTATTAAATGGGTAAAAACGCTAGGTCTTGGTAGAGCAGGGATGGGCACCTCCCATACAAACTGAAAGTTTCACAGCGAATATCTCTTGAAATATTTGTAGTAGGGTACTGAAAATTGGTGTGAGGGCATATGAGATAATTATGTATTAAATGGGTAAAAACGCTAGGTCTTGGTAGAGCAGGGATGGGCACCTCCCATACAAACTGAAAGTTTCACAGCGAATATCTCTGGAAATATTTGTAGTAGGGTACTGAAAATTTGTGTGAGGGCATATGAGATAATTATGTATTAAATGGGTAAAAACGCTAGGTCTTGGTAGAGCAGGGATGGGCACCTCCCATACAAACTGAAAATTTCACAGCGAATATCTCTGGAAATATTTGTAGTAGGGTACTCAAAATTGGTGTGAGGGCATATGAGATAATTGTGTATTAAATGGGTAAAAACGCTAGGTCTTGGTAGAGCAGGGATGGGCACCTCCCATACAAACTGAAAGTTTCACAGCGAATATCTCTGGAAATATTTGTAGTAGGGTACTGAAAATTTTTGTGAGGGCATATGAGATAATTATGTATTAAATGGGTAAAAACGCTAGGTCTTGGTAGAACAGGGATGGGCACCTCCCATACAAACTGAAAATTTCACAGCGAATATCTCTGGAAATATTTGTAGTAGGCAGGGTTGTAAAAGTATGCACTCATATGCGAATGAAATCAGTTGAAGTCAAATTCAATGACTCCAATTTCGAGTGTACTCATTGACTAGCTTTTTGACTAAAGAATAAAAAAAAAGAAGTCTGAAGTCTTTTTGAAGTCACGACTTTGAAGTCTCTGGAAATATTTTAGTAGGGTACTGAAAAAGGGTGTGAGGGCATGTGAGATAACTATGTATTAAAAGGGTAAAAACGCTAGGTCTTGAAAAAGCAGGGATGGGCACCTTCCATACAAACTGAAACTTTCACTGGAAATATTTGTAGTAGGGTACTGAAAAGTGGTGTGTGGGCATGTAGATAACTATGTATTAAACGGGTAAAAACGCTAGGTCTTGATAAAGCAGGGATGGGCACCTCCCATATAAACTGAATCTTTCACAGCGAATATCTCTGGAAATATTTGTAGTAGGGTACTGAAAACTGGTGTGAGGGCATGTGAGATAACTATGTACTAAAAGGGTAAAAGCGCTAGGTCTTGGTAAAGCAGGGATGGGCACCTCCCATACAAACTGAAGCTTTCACAGCGAAAGCCTCTGGAAATATTTTAGTAGAGTACTGAAAACTGCAGCGAGGGCATGTGAGATAACTATGTATTAAAAGGGTAAAAGCGCTAGGTCTTGGTAAAGCAGGGATGGGCACCTCCCATACAAACTGAAACTTTCACAGCGAATGTCTCTGGAAATATTTTAGTAGGGTAATGAAAATTGGTGTGAGGGATATGAGATAATTAAGTACTCCGCGGATAAAAACGCTCAGGGGTGGGCAGCTCCCATACACACTGAAAATTTCACAGCGAATATCTGCTGACTTATTTTTAGTACAGTACTGAAAATCCGTATGAGGGCATATGAGATAATTATGTATTAAACGGATAAAAACGCTAGATCTTGGTAAAGAAGGGATGGGCACCTCCCAAACTGAAACTTTCACAGCAAATATCTCTGGAAATATTTTAGTAGGTAAATATAAGAAAACTATCTTCGACATCAATAATGATATCTTTTCTGTGTAACTTTTGAGAACAAACTCAATATGCTAACATTTTTGAAAGCACGTGGTGTGAAACCCGCGGGTAACCTCTATTATATAATAAATAATAGCTTAAAAAAACTAAAAAACACGCTTTAATCTTAAAAATCGTAATAAAAATTAAAAAAAATATTTAACTAGAAACAAAATGTTGAACGATAATATAAGTATTTAAGGAAAAGCTTCGGGTGCTCAGTATGTCAAAAAATATTTAAAATTTGTGTTTTTTTACTAATATTTTTATTTTGACTTTTCTGAGATTTCATATATCGTACTCTTTAGTTTCGCAACTAGGTATATTTTTGTACTAGTTGTACGAATTGAATATTATCATGTTCAAATATTATTGAGCACCCCCACGCTTTTCCTTAAATACTTATATTTTCGTTCATCATTTTGTTTCTAATTAAATTATTTCTCAATTTTTAGTACGATTTTTAAGATTAAAGCGTGTTTTTTTAATTTTTTTAAGCTATTATTTATTTTTAACTTTTTAGCTAAATTTTTCATTAAAGGATGCTTTATGCGGACGCAAGAATAAAAGTAAAAAGAAGTCTGATGAAGGGATGTGGTGATCTCCGAAATAGATCTACATATGTACATGCATATGTATTTATACCAGAGTTTGATTTTCCTAAGCACGCGTGCGGAAGCTTTTTATAGCTTTCACACCGACAGCCTCACACCGACGAGTCAAAGCACGTTCACGCACAGAAATTTTGCAAATTTCTATTCAGTCAGCATAGAGCTGTTGAGCTAGCAGGTTGTGTTGCTCGAGCAGTCTCTGAATGCTTCTTTATTTGCCTGTGCATATTCACAATGAAAAGTCAGCGCTCCAAAATATTCTCATTGTCCTATAATCACTTCCATATTTTCTTGTATACCAAAAATAGTAAACAATATCTTGAAAATAAAAATAGCCAAACACATGTGAAAGTTACCAAGAAACCAACAGCGAAAAAATAACCTATTTTGGTAATTAATTAACCGTGCTATAAAAAGAATTTGAACAAACAAAAGCACAAAACCAGTTCTTGCTTTGCATACGTATGTATGTACATGCGGTTGTTTTCATTATATTTGTAAATACAACAACAACAAAACAGAAAGGTTGTTACTTATTGGCTTGAATACGTGACTGAATTGAAATTCATAGAGGCTATTTCGAAGAAAGGTAACTATAAAAGCCACAATGAAGCATGGAATATAATGTTGAATGTCCCAGTATATGATGCCGTTGGGCTGAATCTCATATTGATGTCATGTTTCGAATCCGGAGGAGAATAGAAATAATAGAGGAGGAAACACAATAAACGTAAAGTGAATGTTTGAAAAATATAATAATTTAGTTAAACGTTGCAACTTTTAGGATGGGATGAAGTTACATACATACAGGTGAAGCTAATAAAAGCGTATTAAAAATGATTTGGTGTTTAATTGTAACGCTAAAACTTGAAAACGGCTGAACCAAATGAAATATTTCCTTAGGGGGATTTGTTTGTTGTTACCCCGCGAAGGTTTAGTCGCAGAAAAATTAGAAAATATTAGGGGGGCGTGGCACCTCCCATACAATCTTAATTTTTAAAGCTGATTATCTCTAAAAGAGTTCAAGGCAGGGAGCTGAAAAATGATATAGAGGTAGGTGATATCAAAACCCTTCTCGCGAAGAAAAGTGGGGGTTATCAGAAAAGAGGGCGTGGCACCTCCCATACAAACTTAATTTTTCATGCTGAATATCTCTAAAATTGTTTAAGGTAGGGACTTGGAAATTGGTGTGGAGATAAACGATAACAATTCCATATTAACGCAAAATAATAGGAGTTATACGAAAAGGGGGCGCGGCACCTCCCATACATACTTAGCGTTGGAAGCTGAATATATCAGAGAGAATAAATGGCAGGATCCTGAAAATTGCTATAAAGCTAAATGATATTAAAACCACTCTCACGCACAAAAGTGGGGTTAACGAAAAAGGGGTCGTGGCACCTCCCATATACACTTAATTTTTTAAGCTGAATATCTCTAAAAGGATTTAAGGCAGGGACCTGGAAATTGGTACAGAGCTAAACGATATCAAAACCATTCCCACGCATAATGGTGGGGGTTATCAGAAAAGGGGCGTGGCACCTCCCATACAAACTTAATTTTTCTATCTGAATATCTATAAAAGCGTTTAAGGTTGGGACCTGAAAATTAATCAGGAGATTAACGATATCAATAGCATGCTTATGAAAAAAGGGGGCGTGGCACCTCCCATGAGTTCTTAATTTTTAAGGCTGAATATCCCTAAAAGCGTCCATGGCATGTACATAGAAATCACTATGCAGATATGGGTATTTCCTGGGCGTTTCGGACGGTATGTTTGCACGATTTTTTGAACTTTTGAGGCAGAAATATCGCGAAATATTGTATCGTTTTATGTAGCGTCCGGAACGCAGTTTAAGTGGCTAAAACAGAGGCAATAAACTAAATTTCTGTCGCTGTGGCCTTAATCTTTCCCTTTATCATAAAACGATACAATATTTCGTGATATTTCTGCCTCAAAAATTCAAAAAATCGTGCGAATATACCGTCCGAAACGCCCAGGAAATGCCCATATACGATATCAATACCATGTTCACCCAAAAAAAAAAGATTTTTCGAAAAATGGGGTATTGCACCTCCCATATCTAAAAGGGTTGGAGGAGAGGCCTGAAAACCATTATGGAGGTATACTATATCAAAAAAAAAAACTTGCATTTGCGATGACAATTAACAAGTCACAAGGGCAGTCGTTGGAAGTATGCTGCATAAACCTAGAAATGCCATGCTTTTCACATGGGCAGCTCTATGTGGCGTGTTCCCGTGTTGGAAAACCGTCCTCGCTATTTATTTACGCTCTGGGACAATGTTGTTTATCGTGCAGCCTTAAACTGAATACTAAAATTATATATTTTTGAAGTTGTATACACAATGAAGTAGTGAAAAATCGTTAATTTTCTATTAAAAATAATACCAGGTTAATAACAATTTTTGAAATAAAATTAATAAAAAAATCTATTTTTGGCAGAACGAAGTTTGCCGGGTCAGCTAGTATAAATATAAATATAAATATAAATATAAATATAAATATAAATATAAATATAAATATAAATATAAATATAAATATAAATATAAATATAAATATAAATATAAATATAAATATAAATATAAATATAAATATAAATATAAACGCAAGGCAAGATAACATACCCCCCATCATTGGTACCAAATTCCTCCAGTAAATCAGTTAGCGCGTCTCGAAATTCTATCATTCCTTGAGCCGGTATGGCTATTTGTGATCGAGGTCCACCCCTTGTTATAGTCTGCGACACCTACAGGTAGAGATGAAGAAAAATCTTAAAAGAAATTTCATTTGGCTTATGTGACTAAATATCTGTACATAGTTTAAGCAACCATGATTTATTCAAAAAAAGTTTTTTTATTCAATTTATTTATACTATGATGACTTTAAAAGTTTTAGAGCAAAATTGGCTTATTGCCAGATGCAATTTTAACATTTATCTATCTAAACTTTTGACGGTATCATTAAAGGACGCAAATGTTGCGTTATTAGGCTAAAATCAGAGGGACTTTTAATGACCAATTAACAGACCTGTTACTCAAATTTTGAAATTTCGTTCATACAAATTAATGTAAAATTTCCGAATTCTTGAGTAAAAGCATTTGCTTGGTTTTTATTAATACGGCCCATTATCTATTCTTTGCAAAACCTTGTAAGTAAATCCGCCAAAAAAACCGAAACAACACTCACCGATGGACGTTTCCGCGTACCGTCCAAAATGCTTTAAATGTAGAAAAAGTTATTTATAAGTAATCTATGTTCCAAATTTCATCAAAATCCATCTAACTAGAGCTGATGATACCCGTGTACCCGGGTACCGTTTGATACCCATATTGTAGGGTAATATCAAGGTTTTTGTACAATCGCATTTTGACCGATAACTCAGTTATCGATAAATAAATCGATATATATCGAAGTTCAAATGAAACCTGGGGCCATCCCCTTTCATTTGATACCCATATTGTAGGGTAATATCAAGGTTTTCGTGCAATCGCATTTTGACCGCTAACTCAGTTATCGATAAATATATCGAAATATATCGAAGTCCAAATGAAACCTGGGGCCATCCCCTTTCGTTTGATACCCATATCGTAGGGTAATATCAAGGTTTTTGTGCAATCGAATTTTGACCGATAACTCAGTTATCGATAAATATATCGAATTTCAAATGAAACCTGGGGCCATCCCCTTTTGTTTCATACCCATATTGTAGGGTAATATCAAGGTTTTAGTGCAATCGCATTTTGACCGATAACTCAGTTATCGATAAATATATCGAATTTCAAATGAAACCTGGGGCCATCCCCTTTTGTTTCATACCCATATTGTAGGGTAATATCAAGGTTTTAGTGCAATCGCATTTTGACCGATAACTCAGTTATCGATAAATTTATCGGTATATATCGAAGTTCAAATGAAACCTGGGGCCATCCCCTTTCGTTTGATACCCATATTGTAGGGTAATATCAAGGTTTTTGTGCAATCGCATTTTGACCGATAACTCAGTTATCGATAAATATATCGAATTTCAAATGAAACCTGGGGCCATCCCCTTTTGTTTCATACCCATATTTATCGATATATATCGAAGTTCAAATGAAACCTGGGGCCATCCCCTTTCGTTTGATACCCATATTGTAGGGTAATATCAAGGTTTTTGTGCAATCGCATTTTGACCGATAACTCAGTTATCGATAAATTTATCGAAATATATCGAAGTTCAAATGAATCCTGGGGCCATCCCCTTTCGTTTGATACCCATATTGTAGGGTAATATTAAGCTTTTTGTGCAATCGTATTTTGACCGATAACTCAGTTATCGATAAATGTATCGAAATATATCGAAGTCCAAATGAAACATGAGGCCATCTCCTTTCGTTTGATACCCATATTGTATGATCTTTCTATACATACGAAGTCTTTAAAATTTGATTTCTAACAGTTTCGAGGCCGCCCGGGTACCCGGGCCGAACGGGCCTTCCCGGGTATTAAAATGCCCGGGTACCCGGGTATCTCATTACCCGGGTCAAATCATCAGCCCTACATCTAACCCTTGTGGACTGAAGATAAATCTCTCATAAGGCAATTTCTTAATTTCATCAAATTTCAAATCACCCTGTTCCGTAGAATGGGTTGGTCCCCGGACTTTCACAACTTTTTTTTCGAACCTATCTACTGTACCGCTAAATCATGTTTTGACTTTTAAAATTTTTACTTAATCCGTACGTAGAGAATTCGAGCAAAATTCATCACATCTATTCTACGATCCCTCGGAACTTCGATCGCGGCGACGCCGACTACTACGACAAAACGAAAATTGCTATTCTGGTTTACGACGTTTCGAACATAACCGTTATTAAGTGTTAAACTATGTTCAAATCAGTGTTAGGTAGCGTTTAAGTGAAATCATATATATTTTTTGACAGCAAATTTATATTTTCAGAAACAATATATTAAATGGTTAAAAAATGGATTCCATTGCTGTAGCAACTTTTTAGTGGAAAAATAAATGGAAAAAACCAAAGAATTTGAACATTAATTTTAATTCAATTTTTTAAAATATAGTATAAAAAAAAAGTGCCAACATATATTAAAACGGCATTTATATACTTTTGTGACCGAAACTCTCAACACCCCTGTAAAAATCATAGGATTATATGATCCATTTTGTGGTAGGTAGTCTAGTATATGCAAACAATAGAGTTTAAGGTTCGAAATTGAAATCATTTTCTTTATTCACTTTCACTTCCTTATATACCAAAAATTATTACAATAACTTACACTAATACATATATGCTAAAGAATGAGTATTCAACATATGCTGTGTCAGCATATGTGAATCATAAATATTTCGTCGGTGCACATTGACAAACTGACGCTGTCGCTCAGTTGGTCATTGTGACCGCTCGGGCAATGCACTTGACAAAATACAACAAATGTAACCTGAGAAGCAATGTGCGGCGGTGTGTATATTTGATGTTAAACTCCCGCTGGGGTTTAACGGAATTTATTTGGGTCAGTTTGTTTTTGCAATGTGTGCGGTACATGTGTACACAATAAATTATGTGTGCATGACAACAACTGTAAGTACGGTGTATTCATGTAATGCTACACCTTCCCCCTTAAAAAAAATAGATATATATATTTGTATTCAACTATATATATCTATTTGAATGACTTAGTGACCCACTTAACGTTTGTCTGAGTTGACAAAATTTATTAATTGCTTTTCGGCTCATATTGCCTGTGTTGCATAAAATTTTATTATTCAAAAATTTTTTTGTGTTACATTTGCTTTTGCCTGCATAGCATTTTTATTTGGACATTACTTTTGTTTTTTTTTTTCTTTTTACATTTGGTTCGTATTGTGTATTTATACATATATTACATTTGTTATTATTTTTCTTTCTTTGGCGTGTGCCTGTTTATTAAATTGAGTAAACTGGAATGCATATGTATTTACGTTATTACTAAATTATTCTTATTGGGAAAGTGCAGTGCCTAATTTTAAATTGGTTTAAGCCTATTCTTATGAATTATGATTTCCTTATTGTTTTTATTGCTATCTCCTATGCTATTTGGAATTAAAGTATAATTGTTATTTTTATCTATATTTTTAACTTTATAGTGTCCTGTGTATCTAGTTTCTAACTTATGGGAGGCCTCTTCTCTAACTAAAACTAAATCTCCTATTTTAATTTCCTTACTATAACTATTTTTGTCGTAATTGGTTTTTTGTTTTTCTTTAGTTTCTACCTTTCTCTCTTGGCAGTGTTTTCACATCAGCCGTATTCCTATTTCTCTCTCTTGGCAGTGTTTTCACATCAGCCTTGGCAGTGTTTTCACATCAGCCGTATACCTGTTTCTCTCTCTTGGCAGTGTTTTCACATCAGCCTTGGCAGTGTTTTCACATCAGCCGTATACCTGTTTTCTCTATTGGCAGTGTTTTCACATCAACCATATTCCTATTTTCTCTATTGGCAGTGTTTTCACATCAGCCTTGGCAGTGTTTTCACATCAGCCGTATACCTGTTTTCTCTTTTGGCAGTGTTTTCACATCAGCCGTATACCTGTTTTCTCTATTGGCAGTGTTTTCACATCAACCATATTCCTATTTTCTCTATTGGCAGTGTTTTCACATCAGCCTTGGCAGTGTTTTCACATCAGCCGTATACCTGTTTTCTCTTTTGGCAGTGTTTTCACATCAGCCGTATACCTGTTTTCTCTATTGGCAGTGTTTTCACATCAGCCTTGGCAGTGTTTTCACATCAGCCGTATACCTGTTTTCTCTTTTGGCAGTGTTTTCACATCAGCCGTATACCTGTTTTCTCTATTGGCAGTGTTTTCACATCAGCCGTATACTTGTTTCTCTATTTCTTTCTATGCAGCGTTTGCACGTCAGCTATATTCAATTTAATTTATTTACGTATGGTCAATTTGTGAGGGCCCTAAGCTTTAAGCGTGGGGGTCTTCATATCCCCCTCTTATTTCTCTCTAGAATTGTGATAGTAACCACTCCGGCTCTTGTGACCCGCACCTTGAACCATGTTGCTGCCGTCATGTGGCGGAAGGTCTGTCTCGTCTTGCCACTCTGGTTCAGTCGTACCTTTATGGCTCGTACTAGCTCGTTTGGCAACGGGTTCACTCCGCTAAAATTACGCCACTCGATCGGTGTCTCTACTGGAGTTTCATTGTTAGACCTAGAATTGTCGTTGTAACTTGGCTGCGGTCTGTATCTTCCATTTTGGTAATCTCCACAGAGATTACTCTGGTATTGATGTCATAAGTTCAAAACTGTGTTTGAGCTGTCCGTTATTTCGGTACAGCTGTTGGTAAATCTAGAAATTGCTTCACTCATTGTTGTGAACGTTCCCGCTTGCATGATCATTTTGACCTTGTCATTAGAGCAGTTTTTACACATGGCTTTAACTGCTGCCTGTGTTGCATATCTCGTTGCTAAGTCCGGGTCTAGCCCATCCGAGATGTATGCTCCTACTAATGACTTGGTGATTTTTTCTATTTCTGTTGTGTATTGGTTAGCAGTTTTGCTACTTTGTTGGATGTTCAGGAGTTTTGCAGTTAAAACTTCTACTGATTCACCCTTTATTGCGGTTTTCAACTTAATTTTAATCTGTGCTATGGTAGATTCATTGCTGATAAAATTTCTTGCCGTACCTTTTAATTTTGTTTTTATCATTGTAATTGCCAATGCCTCGTGTGTATCCTTGATTTGCTCAAGTATATCGAGTGCATCTAGGAAGCTGTGTAAATTTTCCGGCTTACCATCAAACTCTGGTAGTACTGACGAAGCAGTTTTGATAAATTCAACTACCGTTTGTGGCATTATGACGTTTACTGCTGGGGTATTAGGTGAAATATTAAGTGGTTGCTTTTTCTTTTTTTGATTATTACTGGGGAAGGTATTTTTGGGATATCTTCCTTTTTGGCCTTATTTCTTCTCCTATATTCTTGTATCGTGATTGGTTTTGGACCTACGTTTTTATTTTTGAGGTGTTCCTCAGCAAATTTTATGAATTCTTTAATAGTGTTAACGCATTTCTGGAAAATCCTATCAAATTCTTCCTGACATTTAATGTCTTGTGACATTTTTATAGAAAATTTTAGACTTTTTATTTTTATTTATTCATAAAAAAAAAACTTTATTTAGATTTCGCCTAATGTCTATTTGGGAATGTTGAATCAATCATTCTCATTGTTTCCTCTTCTAATGTAGTAGGGTATAACAAATCTGTTATTGTCGGTGCTCTGCCCATTCCTATGAAAGCCCAAAATTGCCTTAACCAGTTAAGCTGATGCCTATTACTGCCTATTGTACGAGCTCTTGACCTACGAGTATTGTTCGTGTTTTCTAGTTGGTCTATTGTCCTATTTAAGGCTTCGTAATTGAAGTCGTCTGGCAAAGCACTATCCATTAGGGATATGTATTTAAACCGAATTAAAAATAAACTGGCATTCAAATTTACTCAATTAGATAATTTAATTTAAAATGATCCTAATGTAAGAGAAAAAAAAAAGATATACAATAATGTCCCTAAGCAAAGTTAATTGCTGTTTGTTGTAGCGGCCGTTAGGCTGCTAAATTCAATATAAACTTAATATTATAGTTATACTTATATTATTTATAGTGATGATGGAGTTATCCTTCCTTTATTCCACTAGAATTATGCTATCCCCCTTTGTTGCTGCTACTAGTAGTGATCTTTCTTCGTATAAATAGCATAGCCTCATGTGTATTATAGCCGGTCATGTAAGGTACATTACTTTGGAATGCTTCTGCTGGTGTCCTCTGACTGCCTAATTGTGCTGGATTCAGTACAGATATGCAGCGATCATCGTTTTTCGTCTTGATGTGTTTTTATCCAAAACCGTGGTGCGTGGTGATAGGTTTTTTGATTTTCGAACATCTACCGTCTTGACTAATTCAATCCGAAATACCATATGCGTGGTGCAATTGGAATGGCTCACGCTGCTTCTGCCGAGGATGAAATTGTTACTATCTGACTCTTCTCCGTTATTATGTGTCTTCTCTGTTATTATGTATGACCGGAACACAGGATTTTACTATTATCTTGGTTTTATTTCTCTCCGTTATTATGTATGTCAGGAGCACGGGAACGCAGGATTATCTTGGTTTGATTTCTCATATACTTGTATGTATTATTTCAAAAATTTTCCGAGCAAAAAGGTTTAATCCTTATGAGATATTTCGCTTTTCAGCAAATTTTTTCTCATAAGGGTAAACCAAACTGGCGGAACGCCATCTAGTATATGCAAACAATAGAGTTTAAGGTTCGAAATTGAAATCATTTTCTTTATTCACTTTCACTTCCTTATATACCAAAAATTATTACAATAACTTACACTAATACATATATGCTAAAGAATGAGTATTCAACATATGCTGTGTCAGCATATGTGAATCATAAATATTTCGTCGGTGCACATTGACAAACTGACGCTGTCGCTCAGTTGGTCATTGTGACCGCTCGGGCAATGCACTTGACAAAATACAACAAATGTAACCTGAGAAGCAATGTGCGGCGGTGTGTATATTTGATGTTAAACTCCCGCTGGGGTTTAACGGAATTTATTTGGGTCAGTTTGTTTTTGCAATGTGTGCGGTACATGTGTACACAATAAATGTGTGCATGACAACAACTGTAAGTACGGTATATTCATGTAATGCTACAGTAGGAGTACTTTCAAAGTGATCATAAACATAGACCCAAACGAACGACTCGTTTATCTGCATCGGCTCGTAGTTAGCCGAATATTGCTACAAAAACCGAATGTATGTACCTATATCGCGATAACGACGAAGCAAGTGCGTACATTTGAATGTATGTTTTTTTTTTTTTTTTTTGTTTTATAGTAGGGGGAAGCATCGAAAGCCGAAAAGTGCGAGACTTTAACCCGCTAAACCTAACCTACTCCCGCCCACAGCCACTCCTACGGAACCACCGGACAGGCATTACTTCGTAGGAGGGCGGCTAGACATAAAGTCTTCATTCAACAACCAGGACAAAAAACAGGACAACTAACACCTACCTTGGTCCATGTACCTCAGTTGGGCTAATATTGACGACGACGCGTCACTAACTGCCTCCCAAATATCAGGGGACTCACACATAAGTGTAGTCAAATTTTCCACCGTAACTCTAGTTCCCGCTATTTTGTTCAACCGTGATCGCACGGCTGAGAACCGGGGGCAATGAAAAAACACGTGTTCTGCGTCCTCTACATCGTCGCAACACCTTGGACAAAACGGACTATCATCGCGCTTGAATCTATGAAGGTACGCCCTAAAGCACCCATGCCCGCTAAGGAACTGAGTAAGGTGGAAATTGAGGTCACCCTGCTTTCTATCTGCCCAACTGTTTATGTTTGGAATTAATTTACACGTCCACCGACCTTTAAGCGAGGTTTGCCAGCGTTCCTGCCACAATAGACGGATTTTCTTTTTTTCTTCTATTCTGCAAGACATCTGAACCGGTTTCGTTGTGTTGTAAATGTTGTTGCATTCCCGAGCTTGAACGTCTACTGGTGGCATATTTGCTAAAACTTCTGCAGCATCCCGAGAGACTGTTCGGAATGCGCTTATAACTCTGAGAGCGGCCATGCGGTGTACGGCGTGTAACTCCTTTGCATACGGGCTATAATTCAGAGCATCGGCCCAGATAGGTGCTGCATAGAGGATGGCAGAGTTTATTGCCCTGGCTAGTAAATGTCGTCGAGTAGAGCGCACACATCCTTTATTTGTCATCATCCTTGCGAGACCGCCACATATTTTTTGCGCCTTTTCTGAAGCCCAATCTGGGATCGAGTACCACGCCAAGATATTTCAATGATGGCTGCGAATTTATCTCGCATTCCCCCACTGTGATGCGTATATTTTCACGCACTTTTCTTGTGCTCACTAGCAGTACCTCTGTTTTTTGTTCCGCGAGCTGTAGGCCCATGATCGAAAACCTCAGACGTATTCTGCTAATTGCATCATTGCAAATACTCCGGAGATCTTCTATGTGCTTTGAGACTCCTATTATTACGAGGTCATCTGCGTAGGCAATGAGCTCCACTGATTTTGGTTGTTCCAACTCTAGGACACCATTGTACATCACATTCCACAGGAGGGGGCCTAACACGGATCCTTGTGGTACTCCGCTCGTAATCTCATACCTTTTGGCTCCCTCATCAGTGTTATAGACTAACACTCTCTCTTCCAGATAACTCAGTATTATATTTATAAGATACTGTGGGGCTCGCATGCGGTGTAACGACTTGATAATATTCGCCCAATTAGCCGAGTTAAAAGCATTTTTTATATCCAGAGTGACAAGTGCGCAATATTTTTGGCTCCTCCTTTCCACCTCTTTCCGCTTACTGCATTTTTTGCAATTTCGACTACGTTTTTTATGGCATCGACTGTCGACTTATGTCTGCGAAAGCCATACTGTTTCTTCGACAGCCCACCTGCATTTTCGAGGGCCTCCTCTAAGCGGTTACATATAAGTGACTCATATATTTTGCCCATAGTATCGAGCATGCATATTGGGCGGTATGATGAGGGGTCATCTGGCGGCTTCTTCGGTTTCGGAATCAGGACCAGTCGTTGTACTTTCCATGAACTTGGAAATATACCCTCTTTGAAGCAAGCATTATACATATTTGCAAAGAGAGTCGGGCTTAAGTTTATGGCCGCTTTAAGGGCCTTATTTGGTAAACCATCTACACCGGGCGCTTTATTATCTTTTAATCTCTTAGCAATATTAATAATTTCTTCATCTGTGACCAGGTTTGGAGGTTCGTCGGGGATTTTTCGAGCCAGGTGAGCAGGTATTGGCTCATGCTTCGGAAACAACGTTTCAATCACCCTGGAGAGAAAAAGGAGGCACGTAGGCTGCACGTAATTGTTATTAAATTTTTTCATACATACTTTATAGGCCTTTCCCCAAGGGTCGACGTTCGCTTCTTCGCATAATTTTATAAAACACGTTTTCTTACTGTACCCTATTGCTGTTTTTAAATGCTTTTTACACATTCTGAAGTTTTTCTGAGCTCCTCTTCATTATTTCCCGTGCGGTTTCGTTGGTATCTTCGCCTGGCCGCGTTGCAGAGTTTTCTAAGGCCGGCTATTTCATTATTCCACCAGTAAACAGGTCTACGACTGGTGTTATGTTTAGCCCTCCGCATTGTAGCATCGCACGCAGCTACCAGTCTACTTGTGACCTCGGTTACAAGACGGCTAACATCTTGATGTGTACTTGGGGATGTATCCCATACTAGGCCAAACAAATCCGGGTCAAATTCTCTACGTATTCTTTTTCTAACCACGGCACGTGAATTTATCATGATCGACACTTCGGCAATTATTGCCATATGGTCACTAAATGTATGTATGTATGTACATATGCATGCTCGTTTGAACGTACACGATTTAGTAATAATGAGACATTGAATGCGACACATGTTGGTAATCGCGCTAGAAAAATTTTATTATTTTATTTTTATTAAAGAAAAGCTTACTTATGTATGTATGTAATGCTATTAATCAAATTGAATTCGCAGTCGTTCAAATCTGTTCAGAGATTATTAAATTTCATTAATTTTAGTACCTACTCCATGAATTAATCCCATGTAGGTACTCCTTGGATTACTCGGGTGTCATGCGGAAATCGGAGTATGTGATCCCTGCCTAGGACATCGCCATGTTAAATGGGCCATATTTTTTATATGAAATGTGGCAGGTTGAGGAGTACTCGGTTGGTCCATAGCGAGTACTCTATACACGCGTGCATGGAGTACTCGGCTTTTTTGCAGGGACAAATGCAAAAATTAAATGTTACCAATACACTCTTACTCGTACGTGTTGTGCAAGCAGTAAAGCTAATTCAACTTTGTCTACTTTTTTCCATTTCTCGCTTGCACACTTTGAGAAATGAAACAAACGAAGAAGGAAAGAAGAACGCGCCAGCGAAATACAAATAATTTGTTCGCGAAGTAAATGTAAATTTAATTTCAATTAAAGTAAAGCTAAGATCACACGATTTGTACATTTGGCTAAAAACTTGCCAAATTGATAGGCAAATCGTGTGAACGGTAAATTTCATTTGACACAAATCACAAAAGTCAAATATTTAGCATCTTGTGGCAAATCAAAAACAGCCCTTGTAGCCAAATCGTGTGAACACAAATGTGATACAGAAGGTAAATGAAAATGATGAAAATGGACAAATTTTGATTTGCCACTTGGATACAAATGGTTGTGCCAAATATACAAATCTTTTTTGACAACTATAAAATAAATTATATTTCAAATAAACAAGTAAGGAAGCCTAAGTTCGAGTAGAATCGAACATTGTTTGCGTTTGATGGAGCTGGCGGAGCTGGCGGAAGCCTAAGTTCCGCTTCACTCGCAAATTTGTTTTGAGGCTTGTGAGGTCGGTAGCGCTGAAGCTTCCGATCTAATTGCCTCTCGTGGTTTAGAGGTGGACAGAAGCGCCAAGGCTCCTGTCTACCCGAAATATCCGAGGCTCCCGATATAATTTCCTCTCGTGGTGTAGGTGTGAACAGAAGAGCCGAGGCTCCTGTCTACCCGCAATATCCGATGCCGGAGGCTCGAATATGTATGTATGTATGTAAATATAGGAAATGATAGAGAACCTGAATATTTGGTAGGTTGGGTGGCATATGTATTAATATTTAAAAACGGTTGTGGTAAATTCGTTGTTGTATAAATTTACTTCAATTTATGTGTTAATTGTAAATTTTTTGCGTAATGTGCGCAAAAACCTTAACTCCCCACGAAAAAGAAGAAAAAATTAATACCCATGAATATGAATTCAAATAGGTATGAAGCGAACGTAATTCGCTTGTTGGGTTGACTTCAAATTTTTACATCGTGGTGAATATCTCCAACTGTGCCGAGCGCCATCACTTGGTGAGTAGCGCAAGTGCATATAGATTGGTGTATTGCTTACCACGATCGGTATTGCCGTTTAGTCTTTTTGATTGGATATGCTTTCTGTGTAAAAAAACGTAGCCATAGGCAAGGGCGAAAAAATATTATTTTTTTTTTGTCCATATCTACGCTCGTGCGTTGTGGTGACGCCATTGTACACCAGCGGTATATTGGAGCCGGTACGGCGCTGGTGTTAGCGCACGAAATTTAAGTCGGTGTTAGATTGCACTAGCGCATTTCCAAATCGAAGTTAGCGCAATTGCGCGGCGCAGCGCTACCCATACTGAGCATCAGCGATGCCGTTCCAAATTTCATTAGCGTAGTGAAAATTGACAAATAGCGGAGTGTTCCGGAGTGCCGGACGAAAGAGAGGAGTGAAATTGCGGGAAAGCAAACACAAAATTTTGTTTTCGAATTAAGAATATAAATATTAGTAATGAATTAAATTAAATTAAAATTTGTGTTTTTATTCATTACGCATTTGTTTATAAACTTTGCATCCAGGTCAAACTTTCCCGATGAAAACAAAAATGTAAAAACCACCCATTCAGCTGGTTCTGCCGTATATAACATATTCGGAGCTCATTTATAATAAACTTGATTCGCTTTCTGCTCACAAGATTGATGTTGCGTTTAATCACATCACTAGATATGTGTATGGCATTCGCCAATTTGATCACATATCTCGCTGGAGGTGTAGTCTTCTTGGATGCAATATCGTGGACTACATTAAAGCCAGAAGTTGTATTTTCCTCTTTCGGCTCATGCTTTTTAAAACACCATCTTATCTCTTCAACAAGCTTACTTTTCCAAAATCTGCTCGCCTAAGTGATCTAAGTGTTCCTACCTTCAACTCTCTCCCATCTACCAGACTATTCTTTGTGAACACTATTCGTGTATGGAATTCGGTACCCAGCACCATAAGAAACAGTATGAACAAGAGCAACTACAGAAATATTATATACAACTATTTTTCTGAAAATATATAGACTGACCATTGAAATTAAATTAGTTAGTTATTTGGTCCATAGGCTAGTTTTAAATTTAAATTTAAATTTTGTCATTACAGATTATATATAGTTTTTAACATCTTTGTATCATTATTATTGTTATTATGTTCTTTGTTGTTGTGCTATAAAAGATCTTAAATCTTATTGCACTAATGCTCTTTCAATAAATAAATATCAAATATCAAATAAGTTTTTATAATTGTAACTTCCCTATTGATTTTAGCGAAATTGGTTTGCGATTTTCCATGGAATCGCGCACAAAATGTGAATAGTTGCCAATGCTTGTTTAGATAGTCGATAAGTATTGCCACTGTGGCAGAATTATAAGACATTAACCATAACGATCCCAGATTGTAATTTAAGGCATACAAAATTGAAAGTAGCAACTTGTGCATATACACAGTTGATTCAAAATTTCTGAATTATTTCATAAATGAAAAGGTGGAGTGATTTACTCAAACAAGGAGTGACGGAGTGATGAGATCACAATCGGAGTGAAATCTTCCAATTGGAGTGACAGCGGCATCTCTGCTTAACATAACACCAGATAGTAAAGAAACGGACCCAATCACACGTTTCTGGTTTCAAGTTTGCAATAAATCTTCGCAAGGAATTAATTTATCACTCTTTCTTTAAAAATCGATTGCACAGCCAAGAGTTTGGTGAGAAGAAAATTTTTTTTTTTTCATCATATTTGTTTTTATTGAAGCTTTCTAGACATGGGTAATGGCGCAATTTTTTTGGCGCTGATACAATAACACCAGCGCCAACCGTGGCGCCGCGCAAGGTTCTGGCGCAATAACACCTTTAGCGCAATTGCCATGGAATAATCGATAAATAACACTTGTTCGCTTCTTACTGTCCACTATACCCGTTTTATTTCTTTTGGCGAAATTCTGCTTACATACACGCTAGCAGAATAATTGTGCCACGATTAAATTTAATTTTAAAAATAATTTGCGTATATTTGTGAAAATATGCTGGCATCTCGTTTTTCGGCATCTTCATTATGAAATACGAGGGTCAGCTCCACCCTATTAAAAAGAAAGATTCCGGGTCCGGTCGCATTATATCGAAATTTCCCCTTACCATTTACCATGCGTAACAAAAATATACTATATGCTAATAAATATTTTATTTAATTTATTTTGTATTCTATTTTTCTCTCCTATTCACAGATAATGTAAATTTTGTCTTCTTTATTTGTGAAAGTAAAATATCAATGCCCTTTCGTATTAGCGATGGTTCGGTCATAGTGTATAGCATACAGTGAAATGGCTCCGGGATGCGTAGTCGAAATTCGATAAAAAAAAAAGACGATATGTCATCGAAAAATGTCAAAATCGGGGACAGATTGGTATGGCGGCGACTTCCGGGGGTACAGATTGGTATGGCGGCCGGATGTGGTTGTTGTAAGAAAAGGGACAATAATGACATGGTCGTAGCAATCAAGACAGAAACCCAATTCCGGAATTGGGAATTGAAAAAACCAATTCATAATTCCGAAAAGAAATTAAGGCTGAGTTCCTAAAACGCAATTCCCGGAGAGAGCGTAAACGCCAGCTATTCCACGAATAACATGTGCAAGAATGTAAAATCAACCACCTACAAAACAGAAAGAAGAAGAGCAACTTCCATTGCTTTCACCATCGTTATTGGGCCATAACAGCAACCCTGAAATCAGCTGAGCACAAATGTTCGACCTTTTTAACACACATCCCAGAGTCAAGTCACTGTTCTCCGTACACAATGGTTACCCATGCCTAATCACTAGCCATGGGTAATGGCGCAATTTTTTTGGCGCTGATACAATAACACCAGCGCCAACCGTGGCACCGTGCACGGTTCTGGCGCAATAACACCTTTAGCGCAATTGCCATGGAATAATCGATAAATAACACTTGTTCGCTTCTTACTGTCTACTATACCCGTTTTATTTCTTTTGGCGCAATTCTGCTTACATACACGCTGGCAGAATAATTGTGCCACGATTAAATTTAATTTTAAAAATAATTTGCGTATATTTGTGAAAATATGCTGGCATCTCGTTTTTCGGCATCTTCATTATGAAATACGAGGGTCAGCTCCACCCTATTAAAAAGAAAGATTCCGGGTCCGGGCGCATTATATCGAAATTTCCCCTTACCATTTACCATGCGTAACAAAAATATACTATATGCTAATAAATATTTTATTTAATTTATTTTGTATTCTATTTTTCTCTCCTATTCACAGATAATGTCAATTTTGTCTTCTCTATTTGTGAAAGTAAAATATCAATGCCCTTTCGTATTAGCGATGGTTCGGTATTGGCATACATAATTGTGACGGTGTCATATACGCTGTGCTGTTATTGGCTTTGTGGTGGTACCATTTTACACTAGCGCTATTTTGGTGCTGGTGTTAGCGCACGAAATGAGTCAGTGCTATATTGCAATAGCGCATCATTGAGTTGGCGCTGTATTGGGTTGGCGCTATACCGGGTTGGCGCTATACTGAGTTGGCGCTACATTGAGTTGGCGCTATATTGAGTTGGCGCATTTTCCAAATCGGAGTTAGCGCAATAACACCAGGGTTGGCGCCAGCGCAATTGCGCGGCGCAGCGCAGTGTTACCCATGCCTAAAGCTTTCTTGCTTAGAAAATAACAATAATTTCGCAAATCTTACAAACTAATACAATAAATTATTTGTTGCCAATGCTACAAATAATAAAGTTGGCAAAGAGTCTTTTTACATATACACATATGGCATGTATCTTAACCTAGGAGTGCAATATTAACCTAGTTGTGTAATGGAGTTTTATCTTTGTCTAGGTCACTATTATTATTTATTTATTTTATTTTATTTTATTTTTTCTCAAAAGTGGATAAACAGTTTAAGTTTTCATTTACATTTATATGTACAGCCATAGCATGGTGATCGTAGAGGTGTTTGTCTTCGCGCGGGCTGGCGCGATGAACAACAGGGACTATTACATACGTAAGTACATACATACATATTACAAATAGTACAACAATAAAATCATAAATGTATTAGCTAAATTAAACATGAAACACAAAACACGTGTATCAGATTTTAACTTCATACGATTGTTGGCAAATTGGAAAAATGCTTTTGAGGCAGCTACATAATCTGTTTCATTCCCACCGTTCTCATGTACAAACGTTTCTGAAAAGAATTTAAGAAAAATTTGAATTACGTGTGTGTGTACATATGTATATACGTATGTAAGTATATGCAACCAAAGTATATAAGTTCCTCCGTTTTGTTACCTAAATATAATAATAAATTACATACGAAACAACTGTATGTCACGGCGTATGAGTAACATTTTATCTGAAAATGGTATTCATACGCCATGGCATACAGTTTTTTGTATTACATATTTATTTTATAGAATCTGTTATTGAAGCTTAGGTAAAAATACCACAAAATTTTGCTCATACGCCATAGCATGCAGTTGTATGTATGTACATATATAGTTTATTATTGAGTGATTTTATATATGTACTTACGGCATATAGGTAATCCAATAGTTAGACTGCGAGCGCAAATTTTAGTTTCGGTCCCTCTCCATGAAAATTTTTGAGCCATTGCATCCGTCATTATTTTTCCCCACGCTCGTTTACAAACGATTTTGCCGCAGAAGAGGATGCAGCTTTGAAATCCATTTTCTGAAACATTTAAAATATGCAAACCAAAATTACAAACCTCTTAAACGCATGCTGTTACATATTAGGGTGGATCAATTTTTATGGGCTGATTGTAAGCCACAGAGTTCTTAGCAAATTCGGATTTTGCATCAAATTCTAATAGTCATCTAGACAAGCCTCTAAAATCAATTTCGAGCATGCTCCAGACAACTTTTTTTCATAGAATTTAATGCAGAATCCGAATTTGCTAGCAATACTATGGCTTAGAAAATTGATACAGCCTAGTATATATGCATATATATCTTTTACTTATAAAACTTACCAGCTGAAGAAACTTTTCCTCGTCCTGCTAAATGTCTTTTTCATATTAAAGTAAATTTTCTAGTCTGCTAAATGGTTCCTTGTGCAAAACGATTGGATAACCTCCTGGCATGACTTTCCTAAGCTCACCTACTTCTCTCCTTAGCGCTGTTACTTCTTTTAGTATCCGTAAAAGGACGGCTTTTTTTTTTTCCTCAACTTTTGCTACGGCACAGTCAATGAGAGATTGGTATGCTATAAAAAAACAAAAAGAGATTAATAGAAGGTACAAATTCATTAGCAATTAAACTGAATACTCACCTAATGAGTTTTCGTGCGGTATATTGGACTCGCCGCTATTAACTATTGAGCATCCACACGTATTTTATTTAATTTTTATTAATAGGAAAATTTTTCTTACGTCAACTATTCAACACATACAATAGGTTTATTTAAAAAAGCTTAAAATAAGCTTAATATTGTAAAAGCTTATTTAACTCTTCTTTTAGTAAACTTACTTCGATCTATTTTTCAAACACTTGCATTTCACTTTTAAAATTAACGGTTTTATAAACATGCGCTCTCAATGTTTACAAAAGATTTATTTGAAAACATATAAAGTAAGCTTAAGAATGTAAATGCTTACAAAACACTTGTAGTAGCAAGCTTACTTTAAGTTATTTTCAAAAACGCTTACAGGAATGCTTGTTGGGATGTATTATGTATAGGTATGCGTTTATTAAATTTAAAATTTTGGTGTAAAACAAAAACGCTGAAATTGTTAACGAAACGATATGTATTAATGAAAGAGCTTGTTATTAAATCCAAATGAAAAGAAAGCATTTATTGAAAAACAAAAAAATAGTAAATATGTAAGTACATATTATCCTATTGTTTGTACACATTGTGTATACGTGTGCGATCGGTTTTCGCTATTTGGTAGCATGTAGAAATATTTTTTGATGATTGCTATTTGTTTTCCTGTACGGCATATCCCTCGTTTTAGTTCGAACCTTTTTGTGGAATTGCGGGTCATTGTTGTTTAGTGAACTAATAGATTTTGTCGATACATGAGTTGTGGGGTTGTTATTTTTTCTAACTCTTGATTGCTGTGAGAAACCAGCATCAATTTTCGCATTAGGTTTGGTATTTTGTTTCTTCCTATGATGAGTAGAATTTTTCCTATTACATGAATTAGGATTTGATTGTGGATGCCTAATGATATTGAAAAATGAAACCCTATTGTTCGTTGAGGGTAAATCTTCAGAAGATGTTTGTACTGTTTCCGTAGAGTGAATTGCTTGTAGGTGTAGCAAAGTAGTGTGCCTTAAGTGACATGAGCGGCAGTTGTATGCGCTTGTGCACTGTGACACTATGTGTCTAGCCGAGAGACAATTCAAGCAACAGTTGTTGCTCTTAATGTATGTGTTTTTGTCTGCAGTGGACAATTTACGGAAAAGTTCGCGGTTTCGTAATTTGTGTTCGTTGCTGTGACACATTTTACACGAATATCTAGAATTTAGCGTATTATTCGTACTTGAGACGATACGCGGTTTGGGGGCCTCGGAAGAAGAACTTTGCTTCAGATTTGAGACGGTTTCCAAAGTCTGAAATCTATGTGTAAGAAATTTGTCCATATCGTCCCATTTTGAAATCTCTGTCTTGTTTTCGATAGTTTGTTCCCACAGAGACAGAGTGTGATCGGGAAGCTTAGTGGAGCATATGTATGTGATAATTGCATCCCAGTTAGAAATGTCAATTTGATGACATTGAAGCGCTGAGATGCAATTATTGATTTCACGCTGTACATTTTTTATTGAGGTCCCGCATTCGGTTTCAACCATTGGTAAATTGAAAAGCGTTTGTAAATGCTTATTGACCAGGATACGTTTATTTTCGTACCGGTCCCTTAAATTTTTCCAGGCCGTCGAAAAGCCTTCATTTGTGAGTGGGCACATTCTCACTATTTCTTTTGCCTCCCCAGTGGGGTTAGGCGTTTATTGAGGATGTATATGGCCGTAAAAATGTCCCGAAAGGACGGCCATGATACATAATCTCCCTTGAACACATCCATGTCGCATGGTGGCAAACGAATATTGTGTTCAAGACTGTCATCGTTAGAATTGGTTTCTGAAGCAGGTGTTGCTAATTTTTCTGCTTCAGCAGCAATTGCAGACATACATTTCACATATGTTGCGAAACAAGTTTTGTTTAACCTTTTAAGGGTTAATAACTCTTCCTTAGAGGTTTTTCGCGAAGTTAATAGAGATTCATGTGCCTGCTTGGTTGTTGACCAACGTGATTTTAGTTCCCCCTTTATGAATCGCAAGAGTGTACTTTGTATGCTCCTCAACTGGAATACTTTGGTACTCTTCATAAAATTCCGTAATGGACTCTGTCAACCTAGTATAGTATTCCATTATGTATTTTTATTGTTGAAATTCTTTCCCTGTTTTTAATAAATACAGATAGAAACCGCAAAGGATTTAATGTAAATTTTGAGTGCTCGTAAAGCAAAGGGATATTGAGGAGTTTTATATTAGGTATTGTCGGACCCAGATAGAAATCTACTTGTAGATTTAATGTGTCACACTGTAAGCTACAACGACTTACCACACCGACCCGTAAGGTTTTTGAATAATAATAAATTTTGTATTTTAAATATTGCACTTATTTTTCTCAGTGTATTTTTATATAACAATTGGCAAAAGGAAAATTTGCAACCCTGTGTCTGTATGTATGTATATAAACACAAGAAAATAACCTAAAAGAGGGTTCAATATGTATGTGAAAACAATTAAAAAACTTAATAAGTTTTTTAATTAACCGATAAATAGTTTCACAATTGCCACCCAACAGTATGTATAAATGTTTACATATATTTTATGTATGTA
Organism: Urophora cardui; assembly: GCA_960531455.1. Classification (NCBI taxonomy): domain Eukaryota; kingdom Metazoa; phylum Arthropoda; class Insecta; order Diptera; family Tephritidae; genus Urophora; species Urophora cardui. Next base: position 25,944,290 of record OY482675.1, on the reverse strand, counting down.
CATATAACGCAATTTTGGGCGAGTGAGCCAAAAAAATTGTGTTAGGAAAAATATGTATGTACATATGATGTACATATGTATGGATATGACTGCCGTAAGTAGTCAGACTTCAAATTTTGTTGTTGTTGTGTGAAACAAATGAAAATTATGTGCGTATGTTAGCACGAATGAAAATTGATAAATTTCTGACTCACTTGCGCCCGTGTTAAATATTGCGAATTATTGTATGTACACTGAAAAAACAGTGCAGAAAGTAGCCACTTACCGATGTGTTTTTTGTTTAATTTGTATTTTATGTTTGGTGTTTTGGTTTGCTTCTGCTGTAGAATGTCCAATGTTGGATTTGGTTTAATGTATTCTGTTGGGTATGGCTTATGTCGCTTTGTTTATTGGTTTTGCTGTGGACTGTATATATGTATGTATATAGTAGGTGCTGTGGCCTGGTGATTCCTCGGATTCGTCACCGTTTCCTCAGCGGCTCGAAGGACCATGTTTATTTTGCAATAGAACCGGGAATAATAATAATACTAAACACAATATGAATTAGTTTTGTAAATATAGTATTCAATTGGTTTATTAAATATGTAGTATGAATTGTTTTCTAGTACATATATGTATGGAAATATGTATATATATTGCTCATGTAATGAGGCAAATGCTTACTTACTTTGGCTGATGGTCGTGTAGAGTCGTTGGTGGGATTAGAACGAATAATTGTATAAAGACAGCGACAATAAAGTGAAAGTCACTTTCTTGTACTAAAAGTCATGTTAGGGTTGCCACAGAAGAAGTATGTTCAATCGGAAAGGAACATTAGGGCGGTTAGGACTTGAGTTTAGCCTACTGGCGTAAACACACGGTGTAGGTACTTTATATAAAGCGAGTGCTGCATAAAGTGGGTGTAGCCCCGCCCATTTTCAACATTTTTATCAGTCATCCAACTAAGCATATGAGTATTATTCTTTGTGCAAAATTTCATTCCTTTATGACTTCTAGTTACAAAGATGTCACGTTACAAATTCCCAAAGGGTGTTCCAGAAATATCTTTGTTAAAAAGTAGGCGTGGTCATAAACCGATTTCAATAAATTTTCGCGTGTCTATTAACACAAGTTACAAAAGTGTATAAACCAAGTTTCGTCATAATATCTCAATTATTTGTCGAGTTATAGGCTCCGAAATCTCGTAGATTCCTTTGTCTAAAAAGAGGCGGTGCCACGCCCGTTTTCCAAAATTTTTCCATTTTTTTTTCCGGTCTATTGTAGAACTCATGCCACAAAATTTCAATGAATTATCTTTATATTTGACAAAGATATCGCTTAAAAGGTTTTTATTAGGCCACTTTATAGTTCCTATATATAAAATTGGGCGTGATCGTCAACCGATTTCGCTAAAATTTTGAACATGTATTACTACAAGTAATAAAAGTGTATACACCAAGTTTCGTCATAATATATCAATTATTTGTCGAGTTATAGGCTAAGAAATCTCATATATTCCTGCTTCTAAAAGAAGGCGGTGCCACGCCCATTTTCCAAAATTTTTGTGGTTTTTGTTTTATGTCCATAGTTGGACTCCTACCATAAAACCAATGAATTATCTTTATATTTGACAAAGATATCGCTTAAAATGTTTTTATTAGGCCACTTTATAGTTCCAATATATAAAAGTGGGCGTGGTCGTCAACCGATTTTGACAATTTTTCGTCCAAACATTTGCCTAAGTAAGTAAATCACGCGTACCAAATTTCATCGATATACCTTCAACGGTTTCTGAGTTATGACTCATAAAACTTTCAATGTTTGGCCCTTAATAAGTGGGCGTGGCACCGCCCATTTTTCAAAATTTCACCAAATTTCTTCATAAGGGCCTGAGCTCAACACGTGGGTGAAATTTTATCACCCCAGCTCTATTAGTGACTGAGATACCAAATTTCCGATTTCGTCCATTTTCAATGCCATCCGTTCCAGTTTTGATACCAACTTGCATTCCAAATTTCATCAAAATATTTCAATTTTTGTGCGAGTTATCGTGCACACAGACGGACGGACATGGCTCAATCGATTTCTCTTTTCATCCTGATCATTTTGATGTACATATGTCTATATCTATCTCGATTATTTCGTTCTGTTACAATCCACCGTTAGGAAATCAAAATTATAATACTCTGTGTACTAGTACAGCTGAGTATAAAAATATATGGAAATACGAATTTTAAATTTGCCTCTTATAAGCTTCTGCTTTGGCCGTAAGGCGAAAGAAGAAGTCCGGAAGAAAAATTATACGGCGCACTGGCTTCTCTTTATAACAGCTATCCTGCCATTTGAGTTTCATAATTTTTTTATTTCAGTAATTTGAATTAAAATTTCGAAAAAAAATAATTTTTGAAATATATGTATATTATTTTCATTTAGTTTGAAGTTTAATGTCAATCCAATTGTTTTTGATGGACTATTTGTCTCTTTTCAAGAATTGTTTTTGTATTTTGACTTTCGGTGGTTTTACAAACCAAATATGACAGAGAAAAAACGTAGTGCCATATAGGCCGAAGAAGCATTTTTTAACGTTTAGCTAGAAAAAATTAAGAAAAATTTTTTATTCCTCATTGAGATAATTTTGTATAATGAATACATTTTTTCTTATTCACGTTATTCAATTATTCTTTACTAGTCACACAAGTATACTTTTTCAAAAAGCGATTTTTCGAATACTTTCCTAAATTAGGAAAAACAAGTAAGGAAGCCTAAGTTCGAGTGGAATCGAACATTAGATACTCAGCTGTATGCTTTCATTGTTTGTTTGCGTTTGTTCGATATAGGGTGTATTTTATATGAAACGAGTGCTGCATAAACAGGGCGCAGCCACGCCCATTTTCAAAATTTGTATCAATCATCCAAATAAGCATATAAATATTATTGTTAGTGCAAAATTGCATCCCTCTATGACTTTTAGTTACAAAGACTTCACGTTACAAATTCCAAAAGGGTGTTCCAGAAATATCTTTGTTAAAAAGTAGGCGTGGTCATAAACCGATTTCAATAAATTTTTGCGTGTCTATTAACACAAGTTATAAAAGTGTATAAACTAAGTTTCGTCATAATATCTCAGTTATTTGTCGAGTAATAGGCTCATAGATTTCTTTGTATAAAAAGAGGCGGTGCCACGCCCATTTTATAAAATTTTTTTTTTTTTGTGTTTCCAGTCTATTGTAGAACTCATGTCACAAAATTTCAATGAATTATCTTTATATTTCACAGAGATATCGCTAAAAATGATTTTATTAGGTCACTTTATAATACCCATATATAAAAGTGGGCGTGGTCGTATACCGATTTTGGTAATTTTTCGTCCACACATTTGGCTAAGTAAATATATCACGCGTACCAAATTTCATCGACATATCTTTAACGGTTTCTGAGTTATGGCTTATAAAACTTTCAATATTTGCCCCTTAATAAGTGGGCGTGGCACCGCCCATTTTCCAAAATTTTTATATGTTTTGTTTTACGTCCGTAGGTGGACTCGTGCCACAAAATTTCAGTGATAGATCTTTATATTTGACAGAGATATCGCTTAAAATGTTTTTATTAGGCCCCTTTATAGTTCCCATATATAAAAGTGGGCGTGGCCGTCAACCGATTTTTATAATTTTTCGCCAAAACATTTGTCTAAGTAAGCAAATTACGCGTACCAAATTTCATCGATATATCTTCAACGGTTTCTGAGTTATGACATATAAAACTTTCAATGTTTGACCCTTAATAAGTGGGCGTGGCACCGCCCATTTTCCAAAACTTCATCAAATTTCTTCATAAGGGCCTGAGCTCAATACGTGGGTAAAATTTTAGCACTCTAGCTATATTAGTGGCTGAGATACAAAATTTCCGATTTTTACTATATAGGGGAAGTGGGCGTGGTCATGGTCCGATTTCGCCCATTTTCAATACCAACCGTCCCAGTCTCGATACCAACTTGCATTTCAAATTTCATCAAAATATCTCAATTTTTACGCGAGTTATCGTGCGTACGGACGGACGGACGGACGGACGGACGGACGGACGGACGGACGGACGGACGGACGGACGGACGGACGGACATGGCTCAATCGATTTCTCTTTTCACCCTGATCATTTTGATATACATAAGTCCATATCTATCTCGATTATTTCATTATGTTACAATCCACCGTTATGAAATCAAAATTATAATACTCTGTGTACTAGTACAGCTGAGTATAAATATTTGCCCGAATTTGAACCGAATGTTTTCCCGAAACTGAACCGAATATTTTTCCAAATACTTTCCGGATCCGAAACCGAACTCGAATACTTTCCCAAATCAGGAAAGAATATTTGCCCGACTCTGAACCGAATGTTTTCCCAAATGCTTTCCCGAATCTAAACCGAATATTTTTTCAAATACGGGATCCGAAACCGAACGCGAATACTTAACCTATTATTTTTCCTAATACTTTCCCGAATCCAAACCAACTATAAATAAACATGAACCCCTGGTAATAACTCAGTCAGTTTCCGAGCGAATTTAACAAAACTTTGCAGGTGACTATATCCTACTATTACCCAATTTCTAAAAATAATCGAAATCGATATATGGTTTTGATCCTATATTTATTTCTAACTCCGAAAATAGTCATTCCACGCAAAAAAGTAACATAATCACTTTCATTCAAAATGAATACATAAACAATTTCTTCATATACGATTTCGACGTATCTGCAACATTTAATTCACTTTTGTGCAACCAAAGTCGAAATTTCACAATGACCATTTTTTTGAAGCTCTTTAACACTTGCATTCTTTTGAATGAATTAAATTAGCTTTATATCATCTTACAGAGACTTAAAAAAGTATTATCCAGTTTTGAAATCGTGAAAATACTTGTACTTATAATGATTAAATACCTACTCTGAAAGAAATACCCGTAGTAAAATCAACAACTTTCTGCTGTTGAATTTCCGTCTTTGATTCAACGGCAAAAGTATTTGTTTTAACGGCAAAGTTTTTGATTCAACAACTTTCCGTAGTTAATTCAAAGGCAGGCGTTGTTGATTCAAAAACTCCCTTGCTGTTGAAAAGTTTTTATGTAAAAACAAGTAAAAGCGTGGCTGTCTTCGACCGTACCGAAGACTTCATACCTTTCATGAGTGGGGAAATGAAAAGTTACCTATGTATGTACATAGCCGGATTAAGTTTAATTTATAATTTTAATTCTGTGGGTTATTTATGGAAAGATTTATTAGAAAAAATGGTGTCTTGGCTATTTAAATGGAGGAGCTACTGTAACATACATACATACATCTTGAATTTGTTCTAAACCATTTACCCAAAATGCACTTCATATTTTTATTGCATAAACATATTTACGTTCCCAGCGTGTGCGTTATCTGAAACCGCGCTCATGTGTCCAAGCGTGAGAACGCTACATATGTACAAACGTTTAGAACATTAGTGCAACATGTGTGTACGTATGTTTAATGTAATATGTATGTACAATGTATTTCATACGATATATATGTACGTATGTTTTATGTATGCACATATGTTTAGCATGTAAGAACGTTAGTAAATAAGTAGTAAATAAGAAAACATTGTAAAACGAATTTGTATAAATAGAGCTGATTTTATTTGAATAAAATTAATTCTTGGCCACACTTCATGGTGACCCTGCCTGCTCTACAACAGCAGATAGGATTTTATTAGCAGACTGCTATATACAGCAGACTGCAGAAATCCCAGCAGAAGCCTAAAGCAGATAGGATTTTATTAGCAGACTGCTGTATACAGCAGACTGCAGAAATCCCAGCCTAAATTTAAAATAAAACAATATTAAAAGCGAAAATAGTTATCGGCGGAACAAAAAGGTGAACAAAAAGGATCGGTGGATCAGAACAAAAAAGGATCGGTGGATCAGAACAAAAAGGATCGGTGGATCGGAACAATAAGGATAGGTGGACAAAAAGGATCAAAACAAAAAGGATCGGTGGATCGGAACAATAAGGATAGGTGGTAATTAACAATATATTTATGCTACAAAAAGGATCGGAACAAAAAGGATCGATGGATCGGAACAATAAGGATAGATGGTAATTAACAATATATTTATGCTACAAAAAGGAACGGAACAATAAGGATCGGTGGATCGTAACAATAAGGATCGGTGGTAAAGGATTTGTGCTCGGTGGTAATTGTGGCGACTGATGGTGCAACTGGAAGAAATAAGTATATATATAAATAAGATTAGAATACTTCAGCGTCCTAGGGCGCTCACCAAAGCGCAGATTTTATCTGCCTAGGGTAATATTAAGAAAAAAAAAAATTCTTATTCAAAAAAAAAATTGTTTGTAAATTTTGATTTGGCTATTTCTTATGGAGGAAACGGTAACCCAAGAAGAATTTGGTTCCATTTTTGATAGATGGGAAGAATTCCTTTTGGAACGAGAAGAAACCCCAGAAGCCACTGAAGAGGTTCCTGAAACCTCTACAGCCGTGAGGCAAGGTCCGCAACCGATAACTATTGAAGAATATCGGCGGCGGAATAAGTTAATAAAAAAAGAGGAACCAAAGATCCCACAACTTTTAAAAATAAAGAAACAAACTCGGGGTGGTAAAAAATATCGGAAGCTCAAAGAAATAGCCAAAGCATACCAATCATTAAACTTCGTTACTTGTGCGGAAGAAAAGTTTAAAGTAAGAGAAAAAATCAAATTATTAAGAAGTTCAAAATAAGTTTAAAAATTTTATAATGGAAAGAAGAAGAAAGACTAGAATATACGAAAAAGGCCCATTAGCATCATATGAGCAGCTTCAGTCAGAGATTAATCAAAGTATAAAAGATAGAAATTTATCATTAGAAAACTTAAAAGAATGGTGGAATTTAATAGAAATGCCTGAGGAACCCTCAAGGAAAAACGTTGTAACACCAATATTAACTGCAGCTGAAGAAATATATAGATTCGAAGTAAAATTTATGAGACGTAAAAATTAAATAAATAAATAAATACAAAAAAAAAAAAACTAATAATAATAATTTTTTTTTCTTTTTTCTGAAATGGTGGTACAAAGTCCAAAATTGAAAACCCAAACGCTAACGTTAAGCTCACAAAATCGTTGGAAGGAGCATACATCTCCGACGGACTAACCCCAGAGTTAGCAACCAAGTATGCCACACAATCAGCTGTGAAAGCAATGTGTAAAAACTGCTCCAACGACAAGGTGAAAACCATTATGCAAGCTGGAACGTTCACTTCGATGAACGAAGCTATATCGAAATTCACAAATAGCTGCACAGAAATAACGGGTAACCCTAATTCGTTACTTCACATACGCCAACAAAATTATTCTCGCGGTAATTTTCGCAGAGGTTACCAATCTAACAATTATAGAGGTAGCCAAAGGCGTACATACCCAACACGTTTTAATAATTTCAACAACAATAACAATAATAATCGGTCAAATAACCAAAGATCGGGTCGAAACTTTGGATCACGAAGTTCTAACCGTAATAATACCAGAAACGTACGAAATGTTAACCAACAGGAAAACCAACAAACTCCACCTCAATAAATAAAAAATTATATGTTTTCAATTTACACCTCAATAGCTATATATCCTCCAAAACAACTCTAAATAACTCAATTTCAACCCTCCTGATCGATACAGGAGCAGATATTTCAATTATAAAAAAGGGTCAAATTGACAGTAATGTCACAATAGATTGTTCACAAAAAACTGAATTAAAGGGCATTGGTCAAGGTATAACAAGCACTCTTGGAACGGTTAAAGCAGATTTAAAAGATGATTACCTACTAATCAGACACAAATTTCACATAGTAGAAGATAATTTTCCAATTCCTTGCGACGGAATTTTAGGACTTGATTTTATTAAAAAATACAATTGCATTTTAGACTACAACAAAAACGGAGACACCCTAATATTACGGCCATATGATTACCCAGAAAACATTATAATACAAATGTCAAATAGACCATCCATCAATACTATAACAATACCTGCAAGATCGGAAGTAATCCGACAGATCCATATTAAAAGTAACAAATCTGAACTATTAGTACCTCATCAAGCATTATCTGAAGGCATTTTTATAGCCAATACATTAGTAAATTCACATGAAACCTTTATTAGAGTTATAAATACAACAGATAAAAACGCAACCATTCAAAATTTCAAAATCGATATAGAAAATTTAAATGATTACACAATAGTAAAAACTAAATCTGAAACAGCAGAAAATAATAAAGAAAAATTAGAAAGATTAAATAAAAATTTCCCACCTTTCGCCTGTCAATCACTTAATACATTATGCTCAGAATACATTGATATATTCTCATTAGAAACTGAACCAATAACCACTAATAATTTTTACAAGCAAAAATTACACATGAAAGATGATAACCCTGTTTATGTCAAAAACTACAGAATTCCACAAGCTCATAAAAATGAAATTAGTAAACACATAAATAAATTAATTGAGGACGACATTATAGAGTCGTCTATATCAGAATATAATAGCCCAATTCTCCTGGTACCCAAAAAGCCATTACCCGGAAAAAATTATAAAAGACGGAGACTAGTCGTTGATTATAGACAAGTAAATAAAAAACTAACCGCGGATAAATTTCCACTGCCAAGAATTGATGATATCCTGGATCAATTAGGCAGAGCTAAATATTTTTCATGCCTGGACTTAATGTCCGGCTTTCATCAAATTGAATTACATAAAGACTCTAGGGACATCACCTCGTTTACGGCGGATGATGGCACGTACCGTTTCAAAAGATTGCCATATGGTCTGAAAGTAGAGCCTAACTCATTTCAAAGAATGATGACTCTGGCATTTGTAGGTCTTAAACCATCACAAGCGTTTCTATACATGGATGATTTGGTAGTATTGGGATGCTCAGAAAAACATATGATTACAAATTTGAGAGATGTATTTTCTACTTGCAGAAAATATAATTTAAAATTACATCCGGATAAATGTTTATTTTTTAACCAAGGAATCACTTATCTTGGACATAAATGCACAAATAAAGGAATTTTACCTGATCCTAGTAAATTTGAAATTATTCTAAACTACCCAATCCCAAAAAGCGCAGATGAAGTCAAGCGATTTGTCGCATTTTGTAGCTATTACCGAAGATTTGTTCCAAACTTTGCAACCCATTCCAGAGTTTTAACGAGATTGTGTAAAAAGAACGTATCCTTCGAATGGACAGAGGAATGTCAAAAAGCTTTTGACTATTTGAGGGAGGCATTGATACACCCAAATATTTTGAAATACCCAGATTTCGATAAAGAATTTTGTATAACAACAGATGCCAGTGGATTTGCCTGCGGCGCAGTTCTTAGTCAAGAATATGAAGGCAAACAACTACCAATTGCCTATGCGTCAAGAGCATTCACAAAAGGTGAAAGCAATAAAGCAACAATTGAAAAGGAGTTGGCGGCAATACATTGGGCAATAACTTATTTTAGACCATACGTTTATGGCAGAAAATTTTTAATTAAAACAGACCATCGCCCCTATTTTCGATGAAAACCCCTTCATCAAAATTAACTAGAGTTCGATTGGAGTTGGAGGAATATGACTTTGAGGTGGAGTATATTGCAGGAAAAGAAAACTATGTAGCAGACGCATTATCACGCATAGATATTAAAGACCTAAAACAAATATCAATAGAAGCGTGTAAAATACTAAAAGTTACGACTAGATCGGAAACTAATAGAAATTATAAACATAAAGATTCCAGTAGTAAAAATGAAAAAATAAGTCACAAAGAGAACCCAATAATATATGAAGCGCTAAATAAATGTGAAGTAAAGAGACTAGTCCAGCTCGTTTTCGATCCCCCGAAACTGCAGTTTAAAAAGGGAAAGAAAATTTGTAGCGAAATAAATGTTGATAATTTAATTGTTGAGGCGAAGATTGATTCAGGTCAATCCTTTGCCAGGTTTTCAAAAGAAACCGGCAATTCAAAAATCAATAATAATGAAATTGTTGAGGCGAAGATTGATTTAGATCAATTCGTTTCCAGGCTTATGAAAGAAGCCGGCAATTTGAAAATAAATAAAATACAATTGTCCTTAGGAGACAAATTGTTTAAGAATAATTATACTCGAGTATACACATTTAAAGAAATTGGTACCAAAGTTCTCAAAAATTTAATTATAGCATTAACTCCAGAAGTTATGCATGTGACAAATAATGAAAAAATTAAAGAAATTCTGCAGAAATATCATGACGACCCTGTTTTTGGTGGCCACCCAGGAATAAATTGCATGACAAATAAAATAACACAAAAATATTACTGGAAAGGAATGAAAAACGATATAAGAAAATATATTAAAAACTGTATTCATTGTAATAAAAATAAAGTGCATAAAAATCTGAAGGAACCTATGACTATAACGGAAACACCTACAAAAGCATTTGACATAGTACAAATAGACACAATTGGTCCTCTTCCAAGGTCAGAAAATGGAAATGAATATGCAGTCACTCTAGTATGTGACTTGACTAAGTATTTCGTTGCAATACCAATACCCAGCAAACATGCAAAAATAATAGTCAAAGCAATATTTGAAAATTTTATATTAACTTATGGGTGCATGAAAACAATACTGACGGACATGGGAAGCGAATATAAAAACAGTTTATTTGAAGAATTATGCAAGCTTCTAAAAATAGAACATAAAACCTCAACACCCTACGTTCACCCGTACGTTCATACATATCCATTGATAAGGACAATTGGGATGAATGTCTCAAATATTTTTCGTATTGCTATAATACAACGCCATCTACAGTTCATGGTTATTGTCCATTTGAACTAGTTTTTGGTAAAAAACCTCAAATTTACGAGTTTTTACAAGAAAATACGATAAGCCCAATATACAATTATGAAGCTTACGACAAAGAAATTAAATATAGGTTACAAATAGCACAGGATAGAGCTTATAAATTAGTAAAAGAAGCTAAGGAAAGACAAAAAGTTAGTTATGATAGGAAAATACAATATAAGGAGATAAACATAGGAGATTTAGTATTAATCAAAAATGAAGCAGGTCATAAGTTAGACAATAGATATAAAGGGCCCTATAAGGTAGAAAATATCGATAAGAACCACAACTTTACATTAATACCATATGAAGTAGAAGACCTAAATTATCCAATAAGCAATAAAAATAAGAAAATCATAGTACATACACTCAGAGAAAAAGCAAGCTAAATTTAGGTATAGCGGGCTTGAATCAAGCCGAAAACGTTATGAAAGTCTGTTAAGCTCGAAAATGCTAAAATCAAGAATATATTCTTATTTTTAGAACGGCACTTTTTAGAAGAAAAAGCTTATATTAAGAACTTTCCGGTTTGAAACAAACTTTAATAAATTTATTTTATGCATTGCTCATGATTGATTTGAGAAAGTGCATTCTTATTTTCAGAATGTTCAACTTTATTTTAAGAATACTTATACTTGATTTCCACTTTTTCGAAATTCAAAATTCGAAATCATTTAACCTAACAAAAATAAGATAGAATATTTTTTATTTATTTGCATTTTATTTTAATATTTTTTTAATGGATGAGTCATATGTACATACATGTATATGAAGATGTAATTCTTATTATCACTATATATAATTCAGTATACACATTAGGGTGGGTCAATTTGTATGGGTGGAACCTAAGCCATAGTGTTCCTAGCAAATTCGGATTCTGCATTAAATTCTATGAAAAAAAGTCTTGTAGAGCATGCCTCTAAAATCAATTTTGAGCTTGCCCATTTTCGATTGAAGTTTATGTAGAATTGTTTTAAGTATAGCAACCCATACTCTTTTAAATAATGTATAAAAAGTTGGATTTCGCTGTTGCGTTTTGTTGAAAAAAAGCATGTTTCTAAACAACTTCCACTCCTTTAAACGCAAAATGAAAATATCCAAATTCCACAATTTTTGACTAAGAACAATAAAGTAACACTTTTCTAAAGTAGAATCTTCTTCTGATTCCGAATATCACATATACTTGCTTGTGGTAGATCTAGTTTCCGAGATATCCTGGCCTAAAGATGATTAAGATGCAAAAATTCCTGTTTCTGCGCTAATTTTGACATAGTCATAGCATCAACATTTTTCCATCAATAAAAAAGCTAAGAACAGCTGCTTAAAGTATGTATTTCAGTCTTTCAATTGCCACTTAGTTTGCCCAAATTTCTTCACTGAGATATTGCACTTTCAAACTATGCATGTTTATCCATCCTGGGGCAAAATGCGCCAAGTGTAGGCGGTAAAAAATTTTATGTCACGGATTTCGCTCAAATTTGGCTAAGTTCCTACTATAATTACTAGGTATACGTATTGGAAAGGATTTTCTCCTATCTCATTTTCTTGAAGAGTTATACGTGTTTGAATATGCTCGTTTTTTCAAGACAATGTATGGATAAACATGCACAGTTTAAAAGTGCGATATCTCGGTGCAGGAATAATATATTTGAGCAAACTCAATGGCAGTTGAAAGACTGGAATATATACTTTAAGCAGCTGTTCTTAGCTTTTTGATTGATGGAAAAATGTTGATCCTACACTACGTCAAAATTAGCGCAGAAACAGCAATTTTTGCATCTTAATCATCTTTAGGCCAGGATATCTCGGAAACTAGATCTACCACAAGCAAGTATATGTGATATTCGGAATCAGAAGAAGATTCTACTTTAGAAAAGTGTTACTTTATTGTTCTTAGTCAAAAATTGTGGAATTTGGATATTTTCATTTTGCGTTTAAAGGAGTGGAAGTTGTTTAGAAACATGCTTTTTTTTTCAACAAAACCGCAACAGCGAAATCCAACTTTTTATACATTATTAAACGTGTTTAAAGTGACAAACAAAATGAAAAAGAAAGTAAAGCGATAACGTTAAAATTACTGGTTGAATTTAAAGGAGTATGGGTTGCTATACTTAAAACAATTCTACATAAACTTCAATCGAAAATGGGCAAGCTCAAAATTGATTTTAGAGGCATGCTCTAGAAGACTTTTTTTCATAGAATTTAATGCAGAATCCGAATTTGCTAGGAACACTATGGCTTAGAAAATTGACCCAGCCTAATATACATACATACTTATAAATAAGAAAGATCTACATATGTACATAGAAAAGTGTATACATTCTTCCGTAAGCTTTTTAACGATTAAAAACCCAGTCAATACTTCCACTACCTACACAGATTTTTACCACCCAATTTGAGTGTTAGTATCCCTATAGCAAACTATTTTAAACCGTTTCTTACCAACACCGATGGTCTGGAATCCAACAACTTTGGCCACGATTTAAAAAAGTCAACGGTTTTCGCAGTTCATGTGTACATGCCATCCTCCACATTTGATGTAATTCTTCATCTATTTCAAACTATTAAAACCCATATTAAAACACAAGCTAAATTCTCATCAATGCGATAACTCTTACCTGTTCCTTTTCCAAGAAAACAATTTTACGCGAAGCTCCATTCACAATCCCAGCGGGGAAAAGATACATTTTTTTTTGTTTTATTAATGTTTTTCACACAAAAATCAACAACTATTGAAAATTATATATTTTCTGGTAAACATTTGGCTATGGTGGTCTTAAATTGAGAATTTCATTCTTAAACCAAGATTTTTTCAGTTTTTTATCTTGTTTCAAGAATACCATTCTTGATTCAAAATTGGTGAAATTTAAATTTCATTTATTTTTCATTAATTTCTGTCATTCTTAATTCAAGTACGACACAGCTTGTTTTTAGCCCGCACCTTTTCTCTGAGTGTAAGAATAGGCATAAACTCGTAGATTAAAATCACTTTTATTTCCTTATTGTATACAAAAGAAACTACAATAAAAAACAAACAAACACAAAAAAAAAACAAAGAAAAATCTGGAATGAATAAATATTAGTAGCCCATTTGAAAATGAAGTAAACAAAAATCTTTGTAACATAAGAAATCATCTAACACAAAAGAACAAAAAGGAAAGGAAATATAAATCATAAACTTAAGTACCTTATTTTGACACAAATAGACCGCACAAGTAAAACGAACAAAATAAAAAACTACAAAGCCACTTGAGATTTGTCATTTAAATAGAATACCATCACACACAGTGTAATGATATTCTTTAAAAGCCGGTGGTGTAACATACATACATACATCTTGAATTTGTTCTAAACCATTTACCCAAAATGCACTTCATATTTTTATTGCATAAACATATTTACGTTCCCAGCGTGTGCGTTATCTGAAACCGCGCTCATGTGTCCAAGCGTGAGAACGCTACATATGTACAAACGTTTAGAACATTAGTGCAACATGTGTGTACGTATGTTTAATGTAATATGTATGTACAATGTGGCCGCTGTGGTGCAGTGGGTAGAGTGCTCGCCTGCTATGCCAGAGGTCTCGGGTTCAAACCACGGTCCGAGCAAAACACCAAAAAATTTTTCTAATTAGTAAAATCCAATTATTGGGTTTTTTAAGAGCAGCGGTCACCTCTCGGCAGTGGGCGGCATACCCTCCGAGTGTATTTCTGCCATGAAAAAGCTTCTCACAAAAAAATGCATTCGCCGTTCGGAGCCGGCATAAAACTGTAGGTCCACCCAATTAGTAGGAAAAACAAAAAGGAGCACACCTCGAATTGGGAGAGAAGCTCGGCCATAAAACTCGTCAGAGTTATAATAGCGCCATTGTATTATTATTATTATTATGTATGTACAATGTATTTCATACGATATATATGTACGTATGTTTTATGTATGCCCATTAGAGATGAGCGAAACTGCGATTTTTCGATATCTGTGATTTCAGTGATTGCTATTTTTAAATCACTGCGATTTTAAACTGCTATTGCGATTGCATGGACTGCTATAAAATCATCAGTTACCGGTAGAGATTAATTTTGCGTTTTCTGAGCGATATAACTTGTCAACATTTTATGTTAACAAAATGATAGCAACAACAACGTATTCCACAGTAATTTCGCTGTTTGTCAACATTTTTCAAAGACAATTTTAAATTCAATAACTTTTTTTTCTTATATTTCTATATACGTATGTGGTTTGTTCAAAAGTGTAAGCAAACAGAAATTTATAATGCTTTTGCGATTGCGATTCACATAGGTGAACTGCTTACCCTACCGGAACACTGATAGTCATTTGATTGATCATCTGATGATCAGTGCTGACAGTTTAACTATCAGCGCTCAGTACAAAGTTTCTATCATTTTCTTAAGGCGGATAGCACAAAAATGATCAAGAATTGTGTACGTGTGAGTTTTTATCTCCCTCTAACAAATTTATAATCAAGTATACACCTGTACTGTTCACTCTCATGCTATTTTTTGGATCAGTGCTGACTGTTAAATTATCATCAGTGATTGTTTGGGAAAATTTGTCAGTACTGATCATAAACCTATCACGACTGACAATTGTCTCAATATGCCAAAAATAATACATTGCTGTTTTTGTTTAATACTGCGAAAATATTTATTTATTATTAAGTATTTATATTTAAGTATGTATTTTATATTAAATAAAGTTGATTTTATTCTGAATGTTATTTGAGGAAGTGACAACGAATAACCTATACACATTTTAGGTTTGGATTTTATAAAAATTGTCATATTCTTTAAGAATGACACAATAAAAAATATATGAAAAACAAGTAAGGAAGCCTAAGTTCGAGTGGAATCGAACATTAGATACTCAGCTGTATGCTTTCATTGTTTGTTTGCGTTTGTTCGATATAGGGTGTATTTTATATGAAACGAGTGCTGCATAAACAGGGCGCAGCCACGCCCATTTTCAAAATTTGTATCAATCATCCAAATAAGCATATAAATATTATTGTTAGTGCAAAATTGCATCCCTCTATGACTTTTAGTTACAAAGACTTCACGTTACAAATTCCAAAAGGGTGTTCCAGAAATATCTTTGTTAAAAAGTAGGCGTGGTCATAAACCGATTTCAATAAATTTTTGCGTGTCTATTAACACAAGTTATAAAAGTGTATAAACTAAGTTTCGTCATAATATCTCAGTTATTTGTCGAGTAATAGGCTCATAGATTTCTTTGTATAAAAAGAGGCGGTGCCACGCCCATTTTATAAAATTTTTTTTTTTTGTGTTTCCAGTCTATTGTAGAACTCATGTCACAAAATTTCAATGAATTATCTTTATATTTCACAGAGATATCGCTAAAAATGATTTTATTAGGTCACTTTATAATACCCATATATAAAAGTGGGCGTGGTCGTATACCGATTTTGGTAATTTTTCGTCCACACATTTGGCTAAGTAAATATATCACGCGTACCAAATTTCATCGACATATCTTTAACGGTTTCTGAGTTATGGCTTATAAAACTTTCAATATTTGCCCCTTAATAAGTGGGCGTGGCACCGCCCATTTTCCAAAATTTTTATATGTTTTGTTTTACGTCCGTAGGTGGACTCGTGCCACAAAATTTCAGTGATAGATCTTTATATTTGACAGAGATATCGCTTAAAATGTTTTTATTAGGCCCCTTTATAGTTCCCATATATAAAAGTGGGCGTGGCCGTCAACCGATTTTTATAATTTTTCGCCAAAACATTTGTCTAAGTAAGCAAATTACGCGTACCAAATTTCATCGATATATCTTCAACGGTTTCTGAGTTATGACATATAAAACTTTCAATGTTTGACCCTTAATAAGTGGGCGTGGCACCGCCCATTTTCCAAAACTTCATCAAATTTCTTCATAAGGGCCTGAGCTCAATACGTGGGTAAAATTTTAGCACTCTAGCTATATTAGTGGCTGAGATACAAAATTTCCGATTTTTACTATATAGGGGAAGTGGGCGTGGTCATGGTCCGATTTCGCCCATTTTCAATACCAACCGTCCCAGTCTCGATACCAACTTGCATTTCAAATTTCATCAAAATATCTCAATTTTTACGCGAGTTATCGTGCGTACGGACGGACGGACGGACGGACGGACGGACGGACGGACGGACGGACGGACGGACGGACGGACATGGCTCAATCGATTTCTCTTTTCACCCTGATCATTTTGATATACATAAGTCCATATCTATCTCGATTATTTCATTATGTTACAATCCACCGTTATGAAATCAAAATTATAATACTCTGTGTACTAGTACAGCTGAGTATAAAAATTAATATTTAAGTACTTATTTTACATTAAAAATAAAGTTGCTTTTAAAAGCTACTTATGTACATACATATATCGAAAAAAAAATTTTTTTTCAACCCAATTTTTTTTTTTCATATACTTCTGCTGCGTTGATCTGTGGTGGCTTTTTGATAAGGCTGCCCGCAGCTCCCTTTGGAAACACAGCGCACCTTCTTCGAACACGCCTAAAAAAGAAGAACGTTTAAAGAGTGGCAAATAGTACCTCACAATATAGGATCAATCAGTGTCAAGCTCCCCAGCTGTTGTGTGATCGCCACATATTGCTGAGATTGTTGCTGTTGCAGCGCCATAGGATGCTGTGGTTGCTGTTGTTGTGGAATCGCCACAGGTTGCTTTGGTTGCTGTTGTTGTGGAATCGCCACATATTGCTGAGATTGCTGTTGTTGTTGGATCGCAAAAGATTGCTGTGGTTGCATTACCACGGACTGTTGAAGTTGCTTTCCATTCACCCCGGATTGATATTTATTTATTTATTTATTTATTTATTTATTTATTTATTTATTTATTTATTTATTTAGCCAATGAATACAGTTAAAAATTCTTAAAGGCTAAGTAGAACTAGAACTAAAATTTAATTATCAAATAAAACAAATCTTTATTTATAAAATTGGTGCAATAATTCCATAAAGTGATTTTTTGAAAAAGAAAAATCTACCTCAACCAATTTGGAGATTCTGTTGAACTCAAGCAAGGCCCTATTGACAGGCGCATTTTTTGCATAAAGCGTCTTAAATATGCCAACCGAGAAAAATTCTGGGAACCGAAGATGTCTGGCCGGAACATTGAAGGATATTACTCCAAGGAGTGCAGGACAGTCAACTATCCCGTTGACTACGTCGAAAATGAAAGATAGGGACATAATTGCTCTCCTACTCTGCAATGTTTTTAAATTTATCAGTAGGCATCTAGATTCATATGCGGGAATAGGGTCCGAAAAGTGTAGGTTACGTAGCGCAAAACGCAGGAATACCTTTTGGATACGCTCAATTCTTGTGATATGGCACCCGAAGTAAGGGGACCAGATAAAATACGCATAATCGAGTCTGGAGCGAACAAACGCCGTGTATAGTAATTTGAGCGTATATGGGTCAGTAAACTCCGAACTGTGGCGCCGCACAAATGCGAGCATTGAGTATGATTTGGAGATTATGAAGTTTAAATGGCTAGCGAATGAAAACTTTGAGTCGAAGATCACTCCAAGGTCTTTGATTTCACTTACTGATCGTAGAGTCGAAAGATCGATATGGTAAGACGACTGAATGATATTGTTACACTTGGCAAAGGTAACGTGGAAACATTTATTTATATTTAACGAGAGACTATTTTTTTCGCACCAGTTACTTACGTTATCAATGTCGACTTGCATCAGCATAGAATCATGACAGTTGCGAATTGTGGAATAAATTTTGAGATCATCAGCGTAAAGCAGAAATTTTGCGGAAGTAAAGCAAGCACTGATATCGTTGATGAACAGAACAAATAATAGTGGCCCAAGGACACTACCTTGCGGAACTCCCGAGCTTGCCACAAAAGGTGAAGACCTGACACTATCAATAACTACCGTGCATCGTCGGTTAATAAGATAGGATGTAAGCCAGCGTAAGAAGACGGAATGAAATCCAATTGAAGCTAACTTACTCAACAATATACTGTGGGAAACCCTGTCGAAGGCCTTAGAGAAGTCAGTATAGACAGTGTCAACCTGAGATCCTAACTGGAAGGCCTCTATACAGTCACTTGAAAATACTGCTAGGTTAGATACAGTTGAGCGACAGGGAATGAACCCATGCTGCTCGGGGGAGATTATGTTTTTTACAGAAGATAAAAGTATTCTATGAATGATGCATTCAAAGAGTTTTGACGTTACAGACAGTTTGGAGATGGGTCTATAATTACTGATATCGTTCTTATTACCACTCTTGAAGATTGGAGTGATGAGAGCCAATTTCCAAGCATCTACGAAAATGCCTGACCGCCTGTCGAAGGCCTTAGAGAAGTCAGTATAGACAGTGTCAACCTGAGATCCTAACTGGAAGGCCTCTATACAGTCACTTGAAAATACTGCTAGGTTAGATACAGTTGAACGACAGGGAATGAACCCATGCTGCTCGGGGGAGAATATGTTTTTTACAGAAGATAAAAGTATTCTATGAATGATGCATTCAAAGAGTTTTGACGTTACAGACAGTTTGGAGATGGGTCTATAATTACTGATATCGTTCTTATTACCACTCTTGAAGATTGGAGTGATGAGAGCCAATTTCCAAGCATCTACGAAAATGCCTGACGATAGAGATGCGTTAAAAATATGAAGAATAGGATAAACTAAAGATTCGCAGTGTTTAAAGAGAACAACAGACAAGCCATCGAAGTCTGTTTGGGTAGAGGATTTTAACCGAGAAATACCATACTGGACATCCTCAGCTGAAAGCGTGATACTGCCAATATTAACCGAAACCGGTATATCATAAGACCCGGGACTGTGATTTTCTGGAATGAAGTTAGACTGAAAAAATGACGCAAAAAGGTTAGCAACATCAGGAGGAGTGCTAGCCACTTTGTTGTCAAAAAAAAGTTCTGAGGGAAAATTAGAGCAGGACCTTTTCGAACTCACGAACTGCCAAAATGCTTTAGGGTTCGTTTTTAAGTTGGATTCAAAATTTAAAACATAGTTCCTATGCAAAAATTTGTCCAAACATACGAATTTCTTAGAAAATTCTTTGTAAAGACTGAAATGGGTAATATTGTTGCTTTTTTTGAATTTACGAAAGTATTTGTTCTTCTTATTTCGAAGTTTAATCAGGTTAGCATTGTGCCACGGGACCTTATATTGTTTCCTTTTTACAACTGGAACATTAGACCTGCACACTTCTACTACCGTTGATTTAAAGATTTCGAAACATTTAGAGACATCGCATTGGCAAAATAAGCTATCCCAGTTTACGTTCGACAACAGATTGTTCAATTTCAAAAAATCGCATAATTTAAAGTTGAAACATAGATTAGCGTTATCATGACTAACTTTGGCAAAATAGTAAAATTCAAGATTGGTTACAAGCGGCATATGATGCATACATGGTTTTGAAATATAAGAATTACATTCATGTATGGAAAAATTTACAGTTTTGGGTAGAAAAATTAAATCAAGAGTGCGACCCAGCATATTTGGGAAGCGATTTATTTGCATTAAGTCAATACTTAGAAGGCTATCCACTAAATATGTTTCGCTACTAGTGTTAACATCGCCGGCTATAAGACCGGAGTTGGAGAAGTTATGAGACCAGGTGAGATTGCACAGGTTGAAGTCACCCAGTACACAAAGATGATCATCGCCTAAATTGCTCCAAGCAAGATTTGTTATGTTATCGACATGAGCTGTATACAGGTTAAGGCTGCTGTTTGGTGGTATGTATGAAGCACACACGACTAAGGAGTCGGAGGAACCACTTATTCGCACACATATTTGGTCAAGAAGAGCATCTGAGTTTTGCAGTGTAATCGTGGTAGCACGGAGCTTACGTTGGACGGCAATAAGGACGCCACCACCTCTGGCACATCCAGTCAGGGTAGAATTTCTGTCTTTACGAAATACGGAGTACAGGTTAGAATCGAAATACTCTTCACTAAGAAAGTTGTCGTTCAGCCATGTTTCGATGATGACGATTACATCATATTCCAGATGAGAGCTAAACAAACGCGTATGCTGGGACTTGGTCCTTAATCCAGAAACATTGTGGAAATATATATTTAAGCGCCTGTTATCTGAAGGCGGATGAGCTAACTCTGGGGAAGTTGCTCCCCTTCTTTTTGAAAAAAACGGAACGGCCGGATTTTAACATTCGCCGGCCATATTTCAGGGCTCATAACTTTAGCATACAGATGCTCATTAACTCGCATTTTAAAATTAACGTACTTAATGGAGTCAAGATTGGCATCTTTTTTTAGAAGTTTAAAACAGGCCACTTGTTGCTTACTGATATTAAGATGTTTAGCTACGTAATCAGCTATGTCATCAGTTGAAACGGACTTCTTAAACGATGATAAATGTAGCCATTTGTAACGCGCAAATACATCAAGCTCATTATTGTTGCTACAGCCAACTACACTCCTCTTAGTGGGCGCTTTTTTTTTATGACGCACTGTATTACATTCGTTTATGCCATCAACACTAGGTGAACTCGTAGTAACAGTATGAGCAGCTACCGTCAGAGTCGGCGCAGCTGGCGGCAAAGCCTGCGCAGCCGGCGTCAGAGATTTATTGTTCGTGTTATTACTCAAGGCAGCAACAGCAGCATAGCAGGGCTTTGTGTTGGTGGAGTTTACAGCAGGGTGGACAGAGACAGAGACAGGGACAGTGGATACACCGGCCAGAGTACTCTTTGTATTACCAACATTATTAAGGTGAGAGCGATTAGCAGCAACCAATGAAACATTAGGCTGAGAGAGTGGATTACCGGCATCGGCCGACTCAACAGAAATTGGCTCAGCAGCAGGTATAGCTTGCTTTTTGTTTTTTGTATTCTTGTTTTTTTGTGTTTGTGTAACACTATTTTTAAGATTTTTTATCTCCGATGTGAGAGAGGCAATAGTAGCAACAACCCCCTCATCATAAAGCTTATGCAAATTCGTTAGCTCAGAGCGTATTGTTTCTATTTCACCTAACAATTTGTTTTTGTCAGATTGAAGGGAGTGAATAATCTCAACTGCACTTGTTTGTTCCGATCGCAAAATTTTGAGTTCGGCAAGAATAGCCAGTAAAACTGAACTTTGCTCACTGTCAATTCGCGGTTCAGGCATTTGTATGATTTGTTGTTGTAGGCAAATTAGATAATGTATAGTTGTTTGTGGTCTCACTCTCTTCTTGAATAGCGGGAGCACACTCACCACAGATATAAATGTTATCGGAGCTGTTGATGAGGTTTAAATCGGCAGGCAAGACACCAACAACACAGTTCCAATGATAAAATACATTGCACTTATGGCATTGCACTTTCTTTTGATTGCGCTCAACTTTGCATCCACAAACACAGTGCATGGTGAATTATAATAGATGCAAATTAAATTAGGAAATTGTGGCACTAATATAGCACAAAACCAGAACTAAGACCATCAAAAGTCACTGTCACAAAAAGATATTTAGACTGTAGTGCACTATTTTAATTGACATATTGGATATCAAGTTTTAAAATTTGAAAAACTAAGCGCTCAGAAAAAACACGTCCGTACACGACTGACTCTCTCTTCATAATTTTATGAGGGTCATTAAAACCAGTAACGTTAGATCTCCGTCTTTTAATAGATTGAGGAGCTATAATAATGAAATGATCAGTTAATAGTGTTATGTGTAAGAGAAAATTTTATTACGAGTTGTTTTTCACTTACCAATTTCAGGTGGAGCGTCTTCCTCGATCCAGTCGTCGAAATTAAACGATTCGTTTGAAATCATGTGTAATAATATATATGTTATTTTTTTTTTTATTTAAAGTGTCGGTTTTTATACTTATCTTTTTGATTTTTGATAGGTATAATTAGCAAAAATGTAGCGCTTTTAAATTTTTCCTCAGCGTCAGTTTGATTTTTTTTGGAATTTCAAAGAGCTAACGGTACTGCTATCATTTCTGCTTCATCAGGCAGTCAGTGCTGACAAATAATTAATGTGGGATAAACTATTCTTACACAGGTAAAATAATAATGAACTCAAATATATCTGTCTCACAATCTACAGAATGTCACAGTTTTCGTCAGTACGTAATCAGCACTGACATTTAGAGTGTGAGTGTGTTAGTAAAAAAATCAGAGATTGTCAGTATTTTGGTCATCACCTGATCAGCACTGAGATTTAGAGTGTGAGTGAGTTAGTAGAAAAAATCAGCGATTCCTGTAGGGTTACTTGCTACATCGATAGCAGTTCCCAATAAGTAGTGAACTGCTATTTTGAAAAAGTGATCGCAATTGCGATTTGCGATTTTTTATTCACAGTGAAAAAATCACCGTTTGTGATATATCGCTCAAATAAGAAAACATTGTAAAACGAATTTGTATAAATAGAGCTGATTTTATTTGAATAAGATTAATTCTTGGCCACACTTCACTACACACCAAAATGTCCATATCTGAACAATCGGTTGTATGGGAGCTATATGTTATAGTGGTCCGATCTTGACAATTTTCGGTAATCCCGTTTGGGCCCATATGGGTACAAATACTTCAAAATTTCACACCGTTAACTGTTAAAATGGAGGAGTTATACACCAAAATGTCCATATCTGAACAATCGGTTGTAGGGGAGCTATATGTTATAGTGGTCCGATCTTAAAAATTTTCGGTAACCCCGTTTGGGCCCATATGGGTACAAATACTTTAAAATTTCACGCCGTTAGCTGTTAAAATGGAGGAGTTATACACCAAAATGTCCATATCTGAACAATCGGTTGTAGGGGAGCTATATGTTATAGTGGTCCGATCTTGACAATTTTCGGTAACCCTGTTTGGGCCCATATGGGTACAAATACTTAAAAATTTCACGCCGTTAGCTGTTAAAATGGAGGTTGGTTGGTTGGTTTGAGTGGCGAGTCCCATTGACTCCAAATAGCGCCAATGCGCCGTTTTGTTACCACACCTCGTGACTAAAACCACTGAAAAGTAAAGGGGAATAATGAAACGGTACGGAAACCGGGCCCTACACCTATATCCATCCCGTTGAATTTAAATATTTGAGCAGCCCCTCGGGCCTGACATCCTTTAGTTCTGAGAGACTGCCGAAGAAAGGTTTGCCGAGGAACTTCATTCTGCCTTGGCAGTGCGAAGGACACTCGCATAGCAGGTGCTCCACCGTCTCCTCCGTTCCAGGAAGGTTACAGCTTCGGCACGTGGTATTGTGGTCCAATCCCAGTCGGGCCGCGTGTGTACCAATGGTCCAATGCCCCGTAAATACCGCAGTTATGCGGGAAATGTCTCTTCTATCCATCTTTAGGATGGCTGAGGATCGCATCTCATTATATGAAGGCCACAGACTTCTGCAGACCCTGCAGGTCCGCAACCGTTGCCATCTAGTTTTTGCCTCCCCGAACCAGTGCCGAGAGATTCGACCCTTGACAAATCCCAGGGGCGCAAGAACCTCTCGCGCCTCTGCGACATCAAGAGCCGAGCCCCGCCTGGCCAGCAAATCAGCCATTTCGTTACCCTGAATATCGCGGTGCCCCGGCACCCAGATCAGGGACACGCTATGTCGACCCGCCAAGCCAATGAGCAATTCCCTGCACTGGCCCACCAGGCTCGATGACACCCTTGCAGACCCCAGAGCCTTCAGAGCTGCCTGACTATCAGAGAAAAATCCTATCCTGTTTCCGACCTCGGCACCTTCTGTTGCCATTAGAGCCTTGCAGGCCTCCAGTATGGCGAAAACTTCAGATTGAAAAACGCTCGCCGTGTTCGGCAGCCTAATTGATATAGAAATGTCCGGATGAGTTGCGAAGACACCGGCTCCCACCCCGCATCCCATCTTTGACCCATCCGTGAAAACAGAAATGTCCAAACTATGAGCAAGTTTGCCACCTCCCCAGTCTTTCCTAGATGGAAAGATAATCTCATAGTTTGTGTCGAATACTGTTGTAGGACAGAGATAGTCTGACTTTGTGTTGATGTAGGAGTCAGTAACTTGGAGCAGTATACGTCCATGCCCATATGTACGTTCCTTCCAGAGTCCCAACTCCCGCAGCCTAAGAGCACCCTGGGATGCCGCTTCCTTGACAAAAAGATCAATGGGCAGGATATTGCAAATCACGTTCAGAGCCTCCGTGGGGCATGATCTGATCGCCCCTGTGATTGCAACGCAAGCAGCTCGTTGAACTTTCCGTAGCATATCAGCCATGTAGTTCACCTCGGTTGCTCTCCACCACACCAGTGATCCGTAGGTTAGGATTGGTCGAATAACTGCTTTGTACATCCATGCTGTGAGTTCTGGCCTCAGACCCCACTTTTTTCCCAGCATTCTTTTGCAGGCATACAAGGCACGGTAAGCCTTCTTAGTTCTGTGTTCCGTGTTAAGCCTCCAGTTTAACTTAGGCGTCAGAAGAACTCCTAGATATTTTGCACTGTGTGAAAGACTTAGTTCTCGACCATTGAGAACAGGTAAATTGAAGTTAGGGATTTTCCTCCTCGTGGTAAAAAGCATCAGTTCTGTCTTTGAGGGGTTTACACTGAGACCGCAGGACTCCGCCCATCTGCTCAGTTTCCTTAGAGCCCCCTGCATGATCCCACTGATCACTTCGGTACACAGACCCGATACTAGTACCACGACATCATCCGCATAAGCCACTACTTTTACTCCCCTCCCGTCGAGTTGGCGAAGTATTCCGTCTACAACGCATAGCCACAGCAAGGGTGACAGAACGCCACCTTGAGGAGTTCCCCTCCCCGGGTATGTCCTAATCTCACTCGCTCCTAGCCTTGCGCTTATAGTTCTGGAACGCAGAGCTGACCCTATCCAGTTTACTATGGCGTCCTCCACACCCAGAGCAGAGAGAGAGTCCTCGATCGCTTCCCGGCGAACATTGTTGAAGGCCCCCTCTATGTCCAGAAACGCACCCAAAGTAAACTGTTTACTCTCGAGGGATGCTTCCACCCTGTGTACCACCTCGTGCAATGCGGTCTCTGTGGAGCGACCCTTGAGATAAGCATGCTGAGCTGATGACAGCCCGGAAATGTTTAGCCTTCCGCGAATATATATGTCCAGTAGTCGCTCGAATGTCTTCAAAACGAAGGACGAGAGACTAATGGGTCTGAAATCATTGGGCTTGTCATGACCCCTCTTGTTTGCCTTTGGAATGAAGACAACCCTGGTCTCTCTCCAATTCAGAGGGACATGATTCAGCCGAATGCAAGCCCTGAAAATGCATTCCAACCATGGGGTCACCAGTGTACACGTTTTCTGCAGCATAGCTGGGAAAATTCCATCCGGACCTGGTGACTTGTATGGCGAGAAACTGTTGATTGCCCACGCAATCTTTTCTGGAGATATAAGCTCATCTATGAGCTGAAGAGAGGCCTCTTCCAGAGACCTATTGCGCTTACCACCTGGATCATTTTCGGCGGTTTCCAAGTACGCCCGGTACTCGTCGACCACCGCCTGAAATTTTATTCGGTCCGCCGCATCCTTGGGATGGACGGTCCCACCTGCAATGTTCCGTTCTATCCGTTCCAGGACAGACAAAGCAAGATGGTACCGTTTTCTCGCCTGAGATGCTTTGGACCTAGCATGTTTATTAGCTGGCTGCGCCCTGGCAGCCTCGGAAAGCTGTTGACGTGGCGGAGTACTGCAGCCCACAGTACTTGCTCCGCTCATAACAATCGTGTCCTGGCTGGAAGACAGGGGCTCGTCCGAGGAAAAGCTCATGTCCTCCAGGCGGGGGGCGTCCGTTAACCTAACGTCCCGTCCTGTCACGATCGTTTGTTTTTGTTCATTTGTTGTTGTTGTTGTTTTTATATTATTTTTGTTTAGTTCGTCCATTTTTTGTCCCACGAGTATGCACGGAAAGGGTTGGTCACTCGTCCGCAGAGCCGGCTTGCATAGAGAAGGCACTTATACAACCGACCTTGCCCGGGCGTCGGAGGGGACCGTTCGGGATCAGCTATTCAATAGACACCCGCTGACCATTCAGCCATCAGCACGGGTACCTCAACACCTTGGCTTAGGGTGGTTCTCACCTACTTTATCTGTTCCCCGACCAAATGGTAGAGGTTAACAGTGTCACCAGCGTGAAGGAAAAGCAGGAGATTGAAAGTGAGAGGTGAGAGGCTTCATTTCCGAGGATCTGCCATCGAGTTAACACATCACTAACCTTTGTGACACACTTAAATGGAGGAGTTATACACCAAAATGTCCACATCTGAACAATCGGTTGTAGGGGAGCTATAGGTTATAGTGGTCCGATCTTGACAATTTTCGGTAACCCTGTTTGGGCCCATATGGGTACAAATACTTCAAAATTTCAGGCCGTTAGCTGTTAAAATGGAGGAGTTATACACCAAAATGTGTATATCTGAATAATCGGATGTTGTGGAACTATATGTTATAGTGGTCCGATCTTGACAATTTTCGGTAACCTTGTTTGGGCCAAAATGGGCACGTCTACTTCAAAGTTTCATGTCCTTAGCTGTTTAAATGGGGAAGTTATGCACAAATTACATCCAAATATTTCATGTATATCTGAATAATCGGTTGTTTTCTATATGTCATAGTGGTCCGATTCGGCCGATTCCGACAAATGATCAGCTGCATATAACAACATACCTGTATTCCGAATTTCATTCAGATATCTCAAAAACTGAGGGACTAGTTTGCGTTCACACAGACGGATGGACGGACAGACGAACAGACGGACAGTCGGACAGACGGACATGGCTTAATCGACTCAGCTCGTGATTCTGATCATATCGGTATATATTTTGGTGGGTCCCCCACGCTTCCTTCTGGTACTTTCGACAAAAATTGTTTGGCACTAAGTTATAATACCATTTCATTCTCATGAAAGGTATAAAAACAGCGGCCACTCAGCTGACTTTGAAAACACAAAAATCATAGACAAAGAAAAGGTGGAGTTAAAGAGATACACACTGGAGAGCCTAAGAATATTACAAAGAAGGGACAATGCAATTAACAAGAAGGAAGACACAGACAAGATCGCGGCAGCCTACATATTATGTATACAAAAATAAAACAATAACTAGTAATGACAAAACTACCACACAAAGTGGTACTGATTTTTTCTGTTTTTTTTTTGTATTGTTGTTTTTTGTATAAGTGTTTTTTGAGATATATGTATATTTATACTTTAAATATTTTTCAAAAAAAAATTTTAAAATATTTTTCATGGTGAGTGATTGTGAGGAAAAAAATCCATGATAATTTTTCAATTTTCCTTTGTCAAAAATGTTTATTGTTGTTTTTGTTTTTTATTTTAAGTGAATAAACAAACGCCCCTGATGATGCTGGAATTTGTCAGCGAAACGTTGGGCAAACAGGTGAATAAAATTTAGTTTTTATTTGCACCTCCTAATCAGCCAGATCAAACGAGCCTACATTCAAATAAAAATTAAGTTGATCGCCTACATTCACAGTATGCTTCTATATTTTTCTTACGACTGTTTTATCATGATTGGTTAAATCGTGTGAACGCAAGGCAAATCATTTGCACATCGATATCAAAATGGGCAAATGTGGACAAATTTAAATTTGTAATTTTTTGTACAAATGCGCAAATTGTGTGATCTCAGCTTAAGTAATGTATGAAAATTTCACATTAAAACTCTCGAATAACCGAAATTCGTTGTTTTTACTTGCAGATACCCACATTGAACATTTAGATTTTTTAGTCACAGTTGATGAGATCCGTCGGTAAAAACGTTTGCGTGAGCCTGCCGTTAACGGTGCAATTCTGGACCGGCACTCATGAACATGGCATAAAAATTCGACAATCGGCAACGACACAAGGCGTGGATGCTGGTACTGCGATAGGCAAAATTTCGATAAAATGTGTCCGGCCCTGGATATTAGTAAAATTAACACCTTTTTTCCTGAAACTTTGATTGAAAAATTCTTAGTGGTTTGAAAATTGTGTTCATGATGATGTTGGTAAAATGACGGTCACTGGGATAGTAAAAAGACGGTCATGGTGACAGTCACTGTGGTAGTAAAATGACTAGTCAATTGACTGGGAGCAAAAAGGTCTTCTACACACACATTGCTTTAACAAGGAATATCTCTCGCACCTATAATCGTCCGGCGAGAGGAACTTTTTTTATGATCTGTGATAGGATCGTGGTTCATTATATACAAATTTTCCCTTAACACCAGTGATGCTTTATTGCGATTATTACCTCAACTATTAGTAATTTTAAATTATGAAAAACTTAACTCCATGAACTCAATGGCAATGAAAATGCCAAATTTAGTGACATTTATAGCTTATTCCCACAAAGTTTCATGCGAAAACCTCTTGCAGTTGGGCTGTTTTACACTATTTACAGTAATATGTTATACTGATGTATCCATGGATGACGCTCCACACTGGTCGCATATCAACAAGTTTTTATGGATCGCAAAACATAGAAACAAATTTGAGATCCAAGTTGCGATCCATCAAATCATGAATATGTACATATCTATAGCAGGAATTTTGTGATTCGCCTGGACGCATTGAGCATGAACGGACATAGAAAGTGAGCACGTTTGTTCAATTTGTTAGTTTCTCGTGAAAATATTTGTAAATCATGTCGGGTGGCGATATTTTAAACCTTTAAAAAGACACAGTCGGGCAAAATGCACAGAAATTATGTCCGAGTTGCGCTACTCACTCGTATTACATCATCGTAGTAATGGTACACAATTAAAATTATTTTCAGAAGCTTTTGTTAAACAACAATATATAAATACTGCTAAAAAGGAAAATAAATTTT
This sequence comes from Urophora cardui, assembly GCA_960531455.1. Taxonomy (NCBI): domain Eukaryota; kingdom Metazoa; phylum Arthropoda; class Insecta; order Diptera; family Tephritidae; genus Urophora; species Urophora cardui. The sequence continues at coordinate 25,914,575 of OY482675.1, read as the reverse complement.
ATTATTAAGTAAAAGTTCAATACGTTGAATCTCCTTGTACTTATTTCTCTCTATTCAGTATATTGTACTAAAGCAGATTCCTTTTGTTCACTTATTTTGCAAAGAAAAGGCCGGTAGTATAGCTAAACCAACCCCGTTTTGTATAATAATGTTGCATAAATTTAAAAATCATAGTTTAATATATTAAATTGGTAATATTTCAAAAAATAATCGCAATTTCTATTGCCTCCGACACACAAAAGCTGACGGACAAAATCTCTCCGATTAACTGTCAAAAATCCAATCCATCGTGAACCAGAATGCCGATTCCCGAACTTTTCTGACGTTCACCGGACGTCAATCAAATTGCAGATTGCCATTTGATTCGATTCACCTCCGATGAAAGTGAATCGTAATCCGGAATAGACGTGCATACTCGTGCACACGCTGCTCATACCCATAGCAACGCTGAAATCAATATATAATAGACACAAAAGGTTCAGACGGCAACACTGACTTTCGAGAAAGCAGTCAGTTGACATGTTTTACGGGAAAAAATCAAAATGATTTTGATTTCTCTATAAAGTTTTCCGTAAACGGAGAAATTCAATGCCGCACACTGGGTGATAGCGGCCAAAAATAAAATCGAAATTAAAGTATCAGCAAATCAAATTTTTTTAAAAGCGATTGACAGATACAATTTTTTGTAAAAAAAAAAGCTTATATAAAAATTTTTGAGTCTCGCTTTGTGTCTTTCTCCCATTTGAGTAAAAGTGCCTTTTTCAAAACGCAATAATTAGGCTACTTTCGACATTATGAAAAATCTTATTTTTATAAGAATAATCGAATATTTCTTCACCATGGTGTAGACAATAGTTCATACTTTCAAATTATGAAATAATTTTTTTTATCGGCGTTAATATTATATTTTTGCAGCTTTTTCCTTTTAAAACAGAAAAAAAAAAGTTAATGAAACTTAAACAACAATTTCTCCAATTCTAATAAAGATATCTGAAAAATTTAAACGCCATATTCAGGGGGATGGTTTATGCTTTCTAACAGTGTATTTGATTTTGAATAAAAAAAATATTACATACAAGATATTAAGCAGGGAATATAGTCAAAAACGTGTTTTTTTGCCTAATTGGACATGAATATCTCAAAAACTAGAACCAATTTGAAAATTCTGACTTCAGATTCAGATTCAGCACACTGAAATCCTTTAGAAAAGTATAGTTTCATTTGTGGTATAAAAATTTTTTTAAATGTGATTTTTTTGAAGGAAAATTTTATGATGAATGCTTATAAAATGCTCAAAAGTGCATATATTTTTAATTTGAAAACCATGGAATATAATAATATAATATATAATACAATGGCGCTATTATAACTCTGACGAGTTTTATGGCCGAGCTTCTCTCCCAATTCGAGGTGTGCTCCTTTTTTTGTTTTTCCTACTAATTGGGTGGACCTACAGTTTTATGCCGGCTCCGAACGGCGAATGCATTTTTGTGAGAAGCTTTTTCATGGCAGAAATACACTCGGAGGGTATGCCGCCCACTGCCGAGAGGTGACCGCTGCTCTTAAAAAACCAAATAATTGGATTTTTACTAATTAGAAAAATTGTTTTGGTGTTTGGCTCGGACCGTGGCTTGAACCCGAGACCTCTGGCATAGCAGACGAGCACTCTACCCACTGCACCACAGCGGCCACAAAAACCATGGAATACTTTGCGCTTTTTCCAAAATGATTACTGTATATTATTTATATTTAAAAAATGTGTGCTCTTATTAAAATTGAGCATTTTAGCTATAATAGTTAACAAAATATTGAAATTTCAAAAATACCGTTATATGGGAGGGGGGTGTATTTGTGGGCCGATTTTGTTCAAATTTTCACAGTTTACTATCTTCAATCAAGAAAGCTTAAGTTCCGAGTTTAAAGTTTCTAGCTCAATTATTACTATTTTTGGCCGCGTTTGTATGGAGGTGCCCCCACTGTGCGTGCTGAATTTTTGTTGTAGGCAGTTCGCAATGAACATTTGTTGTTGGTATTTATTTTTTTATGTATATACCAAACAACGTTAACAATTTTACTTGAAAGAGTTTTTTAGTGCATAGCACGAAATTTATTTTAATTCAATTTTTAATTGATTGGGTAAGTGGAAAAAAATTCAACAACTATTTACAGCGAAGGTTGAGTGAATAGCTATTTCACGAAAAACTAGTTTTCGATCATCAGCACTCTTTTCGGAAGTGGATGCCACTGGGGATTGAACCCAAGTACATTCCATCTTCAGCCGCAATGTCCCAACACATTTTCACGCTCGACAATTGAGACTCTGTTGAAGTTGTTGAATTTTCACCACTTTTGCCTTTTTCATTTTCAACATTAACGTTTGTGGAGAATATATGCAAAAGCATATACACACATATACGTACATGTAGTAAAGACACTGACTTTTTTCTAACTTTTTATAATTTTCCGCTTATAAGCACTGAATTTAAATTTTAGATACGAAACTTCCCACATATGTATATCGATTTTACTTTCTTGGCACTGTGGCAACCACCTTACATACTGGCATTTTATCGATTTAATATGTTTGGTTGGGTAACCAGGATTTCAATAAAAGCAACGACAGTGCTTATAAGCCGGATTTTGTTATAAGCACAGTCAGTGCTTAAATCGGGTTTTGATATAAGCACACCCCGCTTAAAAGCACACAATTATATCCGAGGAATACTGTATATACTATGAGCGATATTAATAGAAGTTTTTCCCCTTTTCTTTATTTTTATTACCTGAAAAATAGTTACTCATACGTCCCGCCATCGGATTGCTTTGTATGTGGAAACTGAAAATTCTTTCCTAAATATCTCGAAAATCGTAATCTGGAACTAAAAATTAAGCTGACGTGTTTCGCCGTTTCTCTGTGGTATTTTTGCCTCCCTACTGTGTAATTTTTTATAAAAAAAAAACAAGTGTTTGATTTTAAAACGTTATAACTTTTTTGTTTGTGAATAAAGGCTACAACTTTTTTAGCGGAATCCTCATGATTTTTTGAGAGCTTTGTATTAGTGTTAAAAACAAAAAATCTAGGGATAGTAACTCCAAAATTTTTAAAGGTAAAAATCAGGACAACCTTTAAAGTCGAAACTTTATATGAGCCAAATATAGTGCTGACCGAGACCTTTTCGGCGACATAAAGATCTTAAAGATTTAGCTGTTTTTACCGCGGGCCTAAAAAATTTTTTTTACACCAAAAATATTTGTTTGACATAAGTGTTCAAATAAAACTGACACACGCTAAACTTTTTTTGTCCATATAACGTGATACGGCTTAATGGACAGTGCTTTCTAACGGTGTACTTGGTTTTGAACAAGAAAATACGACATACAAGATATTAAGCAGGGAATATAGCCCAAAAAGCGTGTTTTTGCCTCTTTGGATATGAATATCTCAGAAACTAGAACCAATTTGAAAATTCTTACTCCAGATTCAGGTTCAGCACACTCAAATCCTTTAGAAAAGTATATTTTCATTTGTGGTATAAAATTTTTTTGAAATGCGATTTTCTTGTAGGAAAATTTTAAGATAAATGCTTATAAAATCCTTAAAAGTGCATATATTTTTAATTTAAAACCATGGAATCCTCTGCGCCTATTCCAAAATTATTACTGTATTTGATTTATATTTCAAAAATGTATGCACTAATTAAAATTGAACAAAATTAGCAAAATATTGAAATTTCAAAAATACCGTTATATGGTAGGGGGGTGTATTTGTTTTCACAGTTTGCGACTTTCAAACAATGCATATTACATCTAATATTTGTCAACACTCCCACTATCAATATAGTCCAACAGTTTTTAATATGAAGTGCACTATGTTTAACATTTTGATGGTTTCTGCTCAGCCAGTTTTTTTATTATCCAATTCCTGTGGAGTCTTTTAAGTGGTTTTACTGTACTCTTTTGTGAATAGATTACTTCATGCAATCTTACCTACATATATGTTGGCGTTGTATCAGTGTTTCAGAATCTCTCTTGTTAGTTTTTTTACTTTCGCAGATTAATCTTACACCCTCATTCTGTATTGCGAAACGAACTTTCGTTTCGTGTCAGAGACGAATCGTTCGCCTGTTTGTATTATGTATTACGAATGAACAAGAAGACGAAAACGGCTGCCAAAACGTAAGAAATTTACATTCTCTATTTCGAAAAATCGACAAAACGACGAAAAGAAATGTCAAATTCAAACGAAAACTATTTTGTTATCGTTGATGAATTTGAAATGGAAGAACGTTTGGTTAGGCATACGTTCACCACCAACAAAAGTATTGTAAACAACCACTCTATCCACAGCAGGCCCTATAACAACAACAACACTTCCTACGACTACTCCATCTACAATAGAGCCACCTGCATCACTCATTACACCATCCCCACCAGAAGTCGCACAACCAACACCACTACACCGACAAGACCATCGCTGCGACGAAAGCGCAGCTTCCATGATATGATTGCTAGGCCAGCCGAAGCTGCAAACAAAAACAAACCAAAGCTACCAACAACTTAACATCCGCAGCTATTGCCGAATGTTTGCGCGAGATCACACCGTCGACGCAAGCATTATCACCGTTGAAAAGGTAATCGCTACAATATGTATGAATTCATCTTCGAATAATGAGAAAATACCGTCTGCAGTGTGGATATAATTAAACGCCGATGGATGACAAATTGGGAACGTGCCGCTGAACGGAATGACGGCCGTGCACCAGCAATAGCTTAGCGATGTGTGAAACTTGTGGTATGCAAAAATCACCGGCAAGCGAAGCCTGTCTACCCTCACGTGCTTCATAATGTTTTGCACCTAATTTTTTTAATTTTCAGTTATTTTAAAATTTTTAAACAAACTATTGGGAAAATAAACAAATGAAATAATACATACATATGTACGTATGTAAATATATTGACAGAGACAAGAAAACAAAGAAGACGAGTGTTTCCAGATTGTCGGAAAAATGCTTAAAAAAATATAAAAACTTTGAAAAAAAAGTAGTTTTTTTATAAATCTTAAATTATTTTCATATGGTAAATTGCTATTTGACAAATGCTTTCGTCTCACATTTTGTCATAAAGTAAGCAACGCAAGAATTGACGAACAGCATAGAGAATGCCAACGCTAGACGAAATCGTCTCGAGACGATTCGTTCGTCTGAGCTTCCGTTCGCAATACAGAATGAGGGTGTTAATCAATAGACCGGCCTCATAACTTTGTTTTTTGCTAACGCTTCCAATGTTTCAAGATTGCCTGCATTTTTCCGTGTTTATAGTTTTTTCTGCTACTGTTCCGTTATTCATAAACCTTGCATCAATATGTCGACACTTGCGTCATTTATCGGCAATATTTTATTACGGATTTTCTCTATTTTTTGTAGGTAATACGTGTACGGCGATTTATTTCCACGGATGTATTTACTTTCTCATAGGCAATATACATATATACGGAATATGAACAAATTCGGTCGGTAAATAGGAATTTTACAAATAACTTGACACCAGCGCCACCTAGCCGCGATTTTTTTCCACGGATGTATTTAATTTCTCATAGGCAATATATATACCGAATATGAACAAATTCGGTCGTTAAATAAGAATTTTACAAATATCTTGACACCAGCGCCACCCAGCGGCGATTTTTTTCCACGGATGTATTTACTTTCTCATAGGCAATATATATATCAGGGTGCGAAGAACGCTCAAAATAAACTCACTCAAACGAATTATCACTTTATAATTCTGAGCTATGCCACTCTCTCACGAACGCAAACACACAGTGACAACGAACGTCAACAGCGATCGATGGGCCTCTGCAGTGGCGATAAACTTACATAAATTCATTTTAAAATGAAAGATCGTTTGAAAATTCATTCATTGAAAATTCATTCTATGAGTTTATTTTATAATTTTTTGCGCTAGCGATCATTTTTTAAGTTTATCATTTTTTGAGTTTATCATTTTATGCGTTCGTGATCGCTCTTTGAGCTCATCATTTTATGCGTTCACAAGGGTTTTTTGTGAGGTTTAAAGCAGGGTATCCACATCACAAGAAATGCTAGAACTCCATATAAAAAAGTGTCAAATTTTCTTTAGACAAGAAACTATTACAATTTTTGACGAAAAATGGAGTTGGCAATACTGGTTTATACAATCGTATATATTTCTTCAAGAAAAAATGAAACGTTACTTAAGAAATAAATGCCAATTTTTTCTTAAGCAATTTCTTATGATGTGGATACCCAGCTTAAGCAGCATTGTGAAGGCGCAGTTTTTGGACGATGCACACTGGGGCCGAGCGTGCTCAAAATTCAGTTTTTAAATAATGAGTTTTTCAAAAAAATAAAAACGCAGTATTGTTCCCTATAAAATTCTACACTTCTGGCCCAATCTTCAGCTTTCTATCGTTTTTCAGTTGGGAGTTATCCATACACAAACATGGCAAATTTTCCAAAAAATAATTTTTTTTCTAAGTGAGAAATTTTAATGTGTATTTGAAATAGTTGGTGTAAGAGAAGGATATAAAATTTTATTATTCTGCTTTTTCCATAACATTAAGTGAAGCTTATATAATCGATGAGTGTTTTTGTTTTGGAACTAGATGTTTTAAAAAATTAATTTTTAGTACAAAACTAAACGTACCTCTTCTATTAAAAATTTTTTTTCAAAATGGATTTTTTTTAATTTGCGCAAAAAAGTAGCAAAAGTAAAAATGCAACAGTAAAATATGGTCCTTTGTGACAAAGAATCCGAGTTCAGAACCAAAAGCAAAGTGCGCATTTTAAAAAAAAGTGAATTTAAAAATTGCATTCCAATTTTAGTTAAAAAAAAAATACCTATATCTGGTTGAATTTGATTCTGTTCTATCTTAAATTTAGTTGATCCATTATTTACTGGTTACTTTAATTACAAATTGTGGTTAAGGTTACTTGTCAAGCCAGGTTTCTTTAATTTAGACTTGTAAGTTGGATTATAATATGAGTTCTTTGAAGCACAAGTTGTGTTACTCCAATTTTGTTTTTTTTTATGTTAGCCACGAAAATGTGGGGGGAAATACGTGTTCTGCTTAAAACGCTAACGGTAAAACTCCTAATTCCCATATAAACATACTTGTGACAACAGAAAACTTTTAATATCTCGAAGCAAAAAATTGGAGAAAACCATTTTTGTATACATACATACGTACCTGCATCTGCATAATTCATCAATGGGTTAATAAATAGCCGCTAATGGGTTAATATAATACACATTGGCTATTTTTGTACAGACATACTAATATAATAATAATATAACACAATGGCGCTATTATAACTCTGACGAGTTTTATGGCCGAGCTTCTGTCCCAATTCGAGGTGTGCTCCTTTTTTTTCCTACCTATTGGGTGGACATACAGTTTTATGCCGGCTCCGAACGGTGAATGCATTTTTTGTGAGAAGCTTTTTCATTGCAGAAATACACTCGGAGGGTATGCCGCCCACTGCCGCGAGGTGACCGCTGCTCTTAAAAATCCAATAATTGGATTTTTACTAATTAGAAAAATTTGTTTGTTGTTTGCTCGGACTGGGGTTTGATCCCGAGACCTCTGGCATAGCAGGCGAGCACTCTACCCACCGCACCACAGCGGCCACCATACCACAGACGTACTAATTGTGATTTAAATAATTTGTGTACAGATCTTAATAAAAACTGGTCACCAATGGGTTAATTCATGACCGTTAATGGGTTAAGATTCCAAAGATTACTGGTTTTAGTGTAGATACAACAAATATTATTTAAATATTTTGATCTTAGAATTAAGTGAAAAAATTTGGTTAAAAATGGGTTAATGCGTGGTCGTTAAGGGGTTAAAATTCTTGGGATTTACTATTTTAGTATCGATATACCGATTCTGATTCAAGAAAATTAAACTCGAAACTAAAATAAAAAACATAGGTCACCAACGGGTTAACTCATGACCGTCAATGGGTTAAGATGCTATAGGATAACTGCTTTAGTGCGGATAAAGCGATTCTGATGTAAAAAAGTTGATTTCAGAATTTTGAGCGTCCTCATATATATAAGTGGCCCCAGTGTGCGATGGCGTGCGTTTATTAGACTATAAATATGATGTATATATGTATGTACATACATATTCATGCATGTGTGTACGTATATATGGATGTACATACATATGTATGTACATATTTATACTATTTTAAAAGGCCTTAGCTCTCATACCCTGCAAAAATTCCGAGTACTCCATTCGCTCATCCATGGAGTGCTCGCTATGGCCAACCGAGTACTCCATAACCTGCCACATTTCATACCAAAAATATGGTCCATTTAACATTACATGTCATTGCAATGGAGTATATACTCCAGTCCCGCATAACAATCAAATTAATCCATGGACTACCTACATTGGAGTAATTGATGGAGTACCTAACAGTTAGCCGAACATAACAACAATAAATAATAGCTTAAAAAAACTAAAAAACACGCTTTAATCTTAAAAATCGTACTAAAAATTGAGAAATAATTTAATTAGAAACAAAATGATGAACGAAAATATAAGTATTTAAGGAAAAGCGTGGGGTGCTCAGTATGTCAAAAAATATTTAAAATCGGTGTTTTTTTACTAATAATTTTATTTTGACTTTTTTGAGATTTCATATATCGTACTCCTTAATTTCACAACTAGGTATATTTTTGTACTAGTTGTACGAATCGAATATTTTCATGTTCAAATATTATTGAGCATCCCCACGCTTTTCCTTAAATACTTATATTTTCGTTCATCATTTTGTTTCTAATTAAATTATTTCTCAATTTTTAGTACGATTTTTAAGATTAAAGCGTGTTTTTTAGTTTTTTTAAGCTATTATTTATTTTTAACTTTTTAGTGAAATTTTTCATTAAAGGGTGTTTTATGCGGACACAAGAATAAAAGTAAAAAGAAATCTGATGAATGGATGTGGTGATCTCCGAAATAGATCTACATACATATGTATTTATAACTTCTACCAAAAATCCCAATATGCAGTGAAGTAAACTAGCTTATTATGCAATATTTTCCAAACCCTTTTATTCAAGGTTTTCCAAACTAGTTTGGAAATACAAAATTTCTCAAACGTTTTGTTATATTTTACAATCAGAAAGTGAAAAAAAGAAACCTGATTGAATAAATTCGAATTTAGACAACAAAGTTCCGAATACGTTTGTAGCGTAATGGTGAGGTACGCTGCCTACGGACCAAGGAGCTCAGGTTCGAGTCCCGAGTGGCGCATTTTTTTTTTGTTTTTCTGTTTTTTTTTTATTTTTTTATTTTTAGAGAAATTGTTTTCACCTCACGTTTACAAAACATTGTATAAAAATTGCTTTCCAAACGTGAAATGCAATTATAGAATTAGGGTTCCTTTTCGTTGATTCAGCACGTACTATTAAATGAATTACAAACAAAACCAGTTCTTGCTTTGCATACGTATGTATGTATGTACATGCGGCTGATTTCATTGCAAATACAACAAACGCAAAACAGAAAGCTTCAAGCTTCATTTTTGAGTGAATTTATGCATTGAGTTTATCGCCATCGCTATGACTCATAGCCTATGAGCGATCGCTGGCTGTTGTGCGTTAGTTCGCTCGCTATTTGAGTGGTTATACGTTTTTCTTTGAACATTTGTTTGTGATTTGAGTAGAATGTATTTTTGAGCGTTCGTGAGTGTTTTTCCGTACCCTGAAAGCTTGTTACTTATTGGCTTGTATACGGGAGTGAATTGAAATTCATAGAGGCTATTTTGAAGAAAGGTAACATAAAAGCAACAATGAAGCATAAAGTATAATGTTGAATGTCCTACTATATGATGCCGTTGGGCTGTTGATGTCATGTTTCGAGTCCAGAGGAGAATAGAAATAATAGAGAGAACACAAAAAAGTGAATGTTTGAAAGATATAATTATTTAGTTAAATGCTGCAACTTTTAGGATGGGATGAAGTTACATACATACATACCCTGCAGTAAAAATCCGCAGTGAATCCTTAATGAATCACTGATGCAATTCACCTATGACGAGGAGGCATCAGTGAATATTTTCATATAAAGATTGCTGAATTTTTCATATAAATGGTTTGCTTTCCTCAGACAAAAAAACAAAAACAAATAAAAATATACTGAGTTATGACGACAGTGATGAATATTCAACAAAGAATCATCACTGATCCTTCAGCAGTGAAACAAATTTACTGCAGGGTACATACATACATACATACATACAGGTGAAGCTAATAAAAGCGTGTTAAAAACCAATGCCAGTATCACGAACACCGAACGAACTACCGAAACGCCGAAACGCCGAAAGCCACGGTGCTCTTATCAGCTACCCCGTTGGTTCGAAGTTAAGTGTTGCCAACTATATGAACTATGTTCGAATCAGCGTTACCTAGTGCTGGTGCGAAATTGAGCGGGTTTTTCTCAGGTTTCTTATATTTTTGATAAAACTAAAAACATTTTTACTTTATTTTACTAAAAACAATTTATTTAAATAATAAAATAATGGATTCTATTGCGATAGCAGCTTTATTAGTAGAGGAAGAGGAGCAAAGGATTTCTCTGAACGAAAGAAAGTTTTTGAGAGATCATAGCAATCCTTTTACTTTAAGTAAACAAGCGTAAATTTAATTACAGGCTGAAGGTAAAAAATAGTCTTAATTTTGCGTGAAAGAAATCTTTACCTTGTCCTTTTTTCTGTTTTTCATAGAATTATTTTGAACTACATAAAAGCAAATTGTATACAAAAAACAGAGGAAAATTTCAATAACAATGCACCCGGCACTGGAATTTTCGTTTCTGATAGATCACTAAAATGCAAACGAAATCTTGCGGAAACTTATAGTTCATTAATAACACAGTATTTTGGCGTAGAGCACCCTTATGCACTGCGAAGGCTGCCGCGCTTTGAAAAGTAACCATCAGCCGACAGAACTCCCTTTCTGGAGTTAGATCTGGAGAGATTTATAGTAATTTTGCGTAGTCGGGAGTGTTATAACTAGTAAAATTATCATTCACAGAACTTTTCCTGAAGGATTCATTGAAACATTCTTAGAGGTTTGAAAACAAATACTGCGGGCGCATTATACTGAAGCCGACCCTCCACCACTTGCAATATTTATTTGAACGCGTCTTTATTGAGACGAAAATTTTTACTAAAATCGTAAATTGTTGGTAATACACATTCATAATTCGTTAGTTGCTTTTTTATAGTAGTCAAACAATAATTATCAACTTCAGAAAATGCATTATTATTCTTGGGTGAAAATATATTTTAATTTCCAAAACCTACATACGCACGTAAATCACTCTTCTTATCATTTCACAATTTTTTCTTTGAAGTTTTTCTTTGCATATAACAGCAATTCAATCGCGGTGGAAAATGCAATGGACCCACGCCATGTTTGTGTCTTCTCGCGACCGGTTGATTAATGTATTTACATATATTCACACTTACTAACACTTATTAAAACTTCATACATGCATTTACATAATTTACTTAAACTTTTATTGTAATTTTTGATATTTTGTTAATATCGCCGCAACCAAATACTTGCGGCAAATTTCGGTACGAAAAACTGTCATTCGGTGTTCATAATGCCGATTTACCGAACTTCGAAAGATTCGGCATGCCGTCGGTTGTCATAATGCCGATTTGCCGCAAACGTCATTTCGGTTACGCCGACGGTGTTCGTGATAGTGGCACAAATGTTTATCGCGACGACGTCGAATGACGTGTATACATTCAAACATATGTACACAGTAAAAAATTATAGTTTATTTCTAATACCATTTGGTACTTAGTTTAATCATTCTCGGAATTAAATTTGAATTTTAATGCCAAAAATTCTTATTTTTAAACTATGAGAAGTTTTACAATTTTATTTATTCCAAAATAGTTTCAAAATAAAGTCTTGAAAAGTATTAAAATCCTCTCTAAAGAAGTTTAATCATTTATGGTTTAAAAAGAAATCCTGAAAAGTATAAAAAACTTTATCTTTCTCAATTATGTTACCATCAAAATATTTTTGGTTTTAAATTAAAACCAAAAAAAATATTTAAAAAAATTATCAGAAAAAAGTAAAAATAAAATCAAACAAAATGTTTTCAAACCTGCAATCCGGAGGAATAATCAAATATACTCAAATAAATCTAATAATGGTATCAAGTAAGTAATGCAGGAGATTAATTAAATATCACGAGGGTAAATTTTGCTTTATTTTTTAGTCATAAGGCAGTATCACTGCAAGAACCGCGACGGTGCCGAAATTTCCCTGGATATCTCCAAAATATTAGTATAAATGTGACAACATGTATATATATCGAGCCCTAACCGCCATAAAAGTGTATCCAACAAAATTGTCGATTTCAGCTTTTTTATGGAAATCAATAATTTATTATCACATGCATCAACTCCCAAAATTTCATGGCTGTGAAATGTGCAGTTTCGAAGTTAGAGACTAAATAAGTTTCAAGGCTGCGTACAAACTGTATGCAAAACAAATTAAAAAAAAGTGTCCAGTAAAATTTACTTTTCGTCCAGTAAAATTTACTTTTCGTTATGAGGATTAGGGCTCGATATATAAGGTACCTTAATGTTTGCTACTACTGTTTTGGATTTTTATGTAAATAAACTATGTTAACGTTATTCAATTTCTCATTAATCTTTGGGATAATAGGTTATTTGCGGCATATCAACTGGAAATTTTAATGGGGTTTATTTTTAAATCCAAAAAAGTATACAATTTATTCCAATTTTCGGATAGATTTAATACCATTTAAAATATTTTTATTACCAAAAATATTATAAAACTAATCAAAATTTGGTTTTGATTTAATTCCATAAAAGTATAGAATAATTCCAATTTTGGATTGATCTTATACCATTTCAACTATTTTTAATACCAGAAATATTCTAAAAATAATGAAAATTTGGTTTTGATTTAACTCCAAGAAAGTATTAATTTGACACCAAGAATAATTTCTGTTTCTCAATATTCTCTTCTTTTTTTTAAACCAGAATGGTTTTAATTTTATGCTTTTTGGCATTGTTATATATAAATACCAAAATGGTATTAAAATTAAACTAAAATTTTTACTGTGTATGTATGTAGTTATGTATGTATACACATATCGTTGTCGCGGTAAACATTTGGTTTTATTATGTTCGGCTAACTACGAACCGATGCAGATACATGAATCGGTCATTTGGGCTATGTTAGTGGTCACTTTGAAGTACTCCAACCTACCACAAATGGAGTATATAATCCAATGATTTTTGCAGGGTAGCGATAGGTATGTATATGTAGGTAATCGAGTTTAAATTTTATTAAGTATGTATTTATTCAAACTAATTAAATTAATCAATTTACTTAAATTAATATTTATAAAAATTTATATTTACATACCGATGTACCTACATATATATTTATGTACATTTGTAGTCTATATGTATGAGTTAAGGGTTGTTAAATATTTTATTTCATATAGGTACCGTTAAATATTTTATTTAACATAGGTACCTACATACATATGTATGTATTTAGTTTTTACTTCAAAACTAGAATACAACAATTAAGCAGTTCAAAACGTCATCCTATCGCAATAAAATTTTGTGGGGTTCATTAAGGCACTCTGCACACGAGGCGTATCGTCATAGACGCGTACGAGACATTTCATGTAGCGTCGATTTCTCTACGCCTCAAGATCTGCACACGAAGCGACATGAAACTTCGCTGCACAAAACAAACAAACAAATTAATAATACGGCATTTGCTTTAAATTTCGAAGCTTTAAATAGAAAAGATAAAAAATTTTACGGAATCTTCCATTTTCTTTAATTATACACTCATTTTTTCCGATTTTTTACACAAATTTTACTGCTTTCATAAATTCCACCAAGTGGAAAAATGTAAACAAACATCTTCTTCTTCCTCTTTTCTAAGCGTAGTACGCCTAGCTACCAGCACTGCTTTACGCCAAGCGACATGTAGCCAGCATACTTTGACGAATGCATGAAGCTGACGACTCGTGTGCAGCCTTCAATTGAAATATACGTGCGCGACATCAAAGCGTACAGCTTTCGTCTGTAGTATCTAATACGCGTCTAACGCAGTACGCTCCGTGTGCAGAGTGCCTAACTCGTATAAAGGCAAATTTTCATTGCTGGTACGTTCAAAAAAAAAAACAAAAAATCTCCATATGTTTTTACTCCACCTTAATGCATATTCGATATACTTAAAAATATACATATGTACATACCTACATATGTACTCTTCTTTCTACCTAGCCTGTGTAGGTACAAAAAGCGCAGTTTAGAACTCGTTACATACATACCTACACACATATGTATGCATTTAGAAAATAATATATGTAAAACAAAAGATTCAATAATGTATAATAAACATGGAAAATATCAGGGTAGGAAGAAACTCCGAGTATGTGTGAGTGAGTGAGGAAACTCCTCCTCACGACGTGCTGTGGAGTGGCCGTTTGCGTTTCACACTCCCCTGGAACGCGGAGTGAGTGTTTTTTTTGTTTCTCCACTCCTTTTTTTGGAGTGAGGTTCGAAGGAGCCGCTCACGCTGCGCGTAGGTTTCCTTTTCTCACGGTGTAATCTGTGGGAGCGTGCTAGTGAGGAATGCGCGATGACGCTACATTAAAGCCCGTCTCCACATAACTTGATTCACCAGAGAAACATGTAGCAAAACATCACGCTCAATAACCCGTCTCCACGTGGCTAATCGTGATTCAGTTTAACATTTCTCTTTCTTGTTCTTCTTAAATGTTTGTATGTTTGCTTATTTTTGCGTCTTTGTTTTGGTCTGTGTGAGATTTCGATAGATTTTCGATGCAAAATTAGAGAAGACATCGATATCATCGAGGTTGGCAAGATGATTCAGAATGAAACAGTGTTTCAATCTTCACTCGCTCTCAGAAATTTGTATGGAAATTGGCGAGTTTCGGCATTGGTTTTCGTGTCGAAACATGATTGAGAGAGAAAATGCAGAAAAAACAGCGAAACACGTTATGTGGAGACATGGTATTAAGTTCCATGTTTCAAGTTTCCAGCTCAATTATTACTACTTTTGGCCGCGTTTGTATGGAGGTGCCCCCACTGTGTGCCGGTGAATTTGCGCTACATGGCATCCTCATAAAGTAGATCGTGTCAGTTGTCACGGGCCAGAGTTGGGCAAAGTGCACTCAATTTAAATTGCACTCAGCCGTCAATGATGAGTAGTAGTGCAAAATTGGATTTGTATTACCAATCAAAAATGAATGAAAAAAAAATCAATTTTGCAAATCACATTTGCACGACATCATTTAATAGCAGTTGCTAAGTGACTAATCAATTTATTAAGGGCGAGGAAGTTTATGGAATATTGTACACATGGAATTTGGCTTAGAAAAGTGAGCGGAAACTAACACGGCGCTAACATCACGTCACTTTACGGTTCAAGCTAATGTTCGAAAACATTTATTTTGCTAAAAAATAGTATACTTATGGGCAACAACAATTGCATGGTAATGTACTTTGGGTGGTAGTGCAAAAATGCCCATCCTTGAAACGGGCTTTCATCGGTGAGTATTTCCGCCTTTAATCGCAAACTCCGAAAAGCAATTTTTCTTTTTAACTAAAAAAATAATTTTCTGTTGTTTCTTTTTTCAGAATGATAACTTCGGGTGTGCTAATATACAATTATGCCGATAAACTACATATATTTTTAAAAAGGTTTGTGCATATTGTACCATTCTCGTCGTAGCCGAGTATATTATTACAGTTGTGCAAGTTCAATACTCACCCGTAAAAATCGTCCACGTGTATTCTCCTTTAAATCCAAATAGTATCGTCTATTATCTTTAATCATCATCTCTGATTTAAGTTTTCCATCTTCGGGAAGATTATCTGGATTTGGTGGTCCTGTGAATTTCATGACTATCGTTCAAATCGTATATATTATATAATTATTTTTACTAGTAAAAAATATTTAAGTAGGTATTTTTTTTTTATTTCACATTGACTAGGAATTTTCTCTGATTTACTGGCAATGACCTTGCCCAATTACGCTCGCGGACCCGAGTTCTTTACATATTTCAGGGACGTAACGGTTATAAGAAAAATTGGGTAAAAGTCATATTTAATCATTACCCTGAAGAATTTGGTGAATTGGTTATATTTAACCATTAGCATGAGAAAAAAATTTCTTGGTCCTTAATAACCATTATAAAAACCAAAAAACCGTTTTGGGCCTGAGTAACCGTTATGGCAACCAAAAAACTGTTTTGGGCTTGAATAGAGGTGTATTTGTTAAGATTCGTAGGTCGGGTTCCCAGTTATGGGTGAAAAAGTGGACCCGGATGCCCTGGAATGTTTTGAGAAATATTGGTATCAAATGAAAAGAGGAAATCAGAGCCACAATCCCTGCTCAACACCTTTCATTTGATTTTTATAGCTGACCGAAAAAAAGTAAAAATCTGAATAACGGTTATTCCGGCCCAAAACAGTTTTTTGGTTGCCATAACGGTTATTCAAGCCCAAAACAGTTTTTTGGTTGCCATAACGGTTATTCAGGCCCAAAACGGGTTTTTTGGTTTTTATAATTAAAGATCAAAAAAAAAATTTCTCATGATAATGGTTAAAAATTCCCAAAAGATGATAAAGGTTATTTTTGTGTAACCTTTTCACCACACTAGAAAAAATAACCTTTATTTTCGGTCCCTGATATATTTGCTTTTAGATTTTAAATTTACTGGTGTCTAAAATGACAGCGGCATAAGGATTGAAAAACAAATTGAAAATTTGAAAAGGAGCCGAACACAACGTTAGAATTAAAAATATACATATTTTATTATGTAGATAATATATATTTTATCAGCAAAAAAACAATTTTATAACTTTGGATCAAACATATTATGAAAATTTCTTCAAAACTCTCGGAAATCGATTTCTAGTTGGCGGAGATTACAATGCAAAACACACATTCTAGGGCTCTCGTCTCATTACCCCTAAAGGAAGACAGCTATATAATGCTATTAGCAATCTCAATTTAACTCCATTCTCTACTGGAACTCCCACTTATTGGCCAACAGATAGGTGCCGAAAAGGTTAGTGATGTGTTAACTCGATGGCCGATCCTTGGAAATGAAGCCTCTCACCTCTCACTTTCAATCTCCTGCTTTTTCCTTCACGTTTGGTGGCACTGTTAACCTCAGCCATATGGTTGGGGAACAGATAAAGTAGGTGAGAACCACCCTAAGCCAAGGTGTAGAGGTACCCGTGCTGATGGCTGAATGGTCAGCGGGTGGCTATTGAGTAGGTGATCCCGAACGGTCCCCTCCGATGCCGGGGCAGGATCGGTTGTATAAGCGCCTTCTCTATGCAAGCCGGCTCTGCGGCCGAGTGACCAACCCTTTCCGTGCATACTCGTGGGACCAAAAATGGAAAACTTAAACAAAAACAATGAAAACAATAAAACACAAAAAAATTAAAACGAAACACATACACTCCTGACAGGACGGGACGTTACGGTGACGGACGGCCCAGCCAGGATACTTTAACCGGCGGTGAAAGTACTGTGGGCAACGGTACTCCGCCATGTCAACAGCCTTCCAACGCTGCCAGGGTGCAGCCAGTTGCAAAAAGACCGAGGTCCAAAGCATCTCAACTGAGAAAGCCGTACCTGATTGCCTTGTCTGCCCTGGATCGGATAGAGTTGAACAGGGCAAGTGGGAACGTTCATCCCAAGGATGCGGCGGACAAACTTAAATTTCAGGCGGTGGTCGATGAGTACCGGGAGTACTTGAAAACCACCGAATTTTCCTCAGGTGGTAAGCGAAACAGGTCGCTGGAGGAGGCCTCGGGCGTCTCCAAAAAGTGTAAAACCACCTGTGAGGTACCATCAACGTCAGCTGGAGCGCTGAAAGAGGGAAAAACGTTTGCGAACGTGGTGCAGAGCAGCTTACAGGTTGCTTTGGTTGATGCGACCACCAACAGTGGCAAACCCGTCTTGGAGAAGTGGGGGGAGATTGAGGCTAGGTTGTCTCAGATGGTCATCGACTATGTGATGGCCAACCCGGAGGGTAATCTGCCATCCTTCGACTCGGCGGAGGTGGTTAGGGGCCACAGGGTGGTAAAGTGCGAGGATCAGCATTCGAGGGACTTCTTGGAGAAGTGTCTGCTGAACTTAGGAGATGTCTGGGAGGGCTTAAGGATTAAGCTTATCCCAGCATCCGAAATTCCGAGGAGGCCCAGGGCTCGGGTATGGCTCCCGAGAATGGAAATCAGCAGTGAGAAGCTGCTGACGTATCTGCAGGTACACAACCGCGAGGTACCCATGCACGACTGGATGGTCATTAAGCATGAGTCCTCGCAGAAAAATAGTGTATCCTTTCTTCTCCTCATTAATGAGGAAAGTATCGCGCCGCTGGAAAAGGCGGACTGTACATTGCGCATTGGCGTGCGGCGCGCAAAGGTAAAAATTTTTCGACCCTCTCTATAGGACGACGAGGAGGCGGACGAGGTCGGCGACACCGACAAGCTCTTGGAGGGCTTGCAGCTCGCCGACCAGGGGCCCGTAGTTTAGTCGTCGCCCAAATGGGTCTAAAGCAGGGATGGGCACACAAACACATTGAAACAATCTCCGAAAATTAGAGTGTGTTGGTGCGCCTACTGTAGGCCAAAGTGGAAAACGACAAACAATAATCAGTCTGCATGCAGATGTTGAGCGAGCAGGGTCACGCTGCGCACGCTTTGCGAAATTATGAAACAGCGTACGTATACAAATACATACGTATGTTATATGCAAACTGTTCATAGTTTTGTTTGTTGTCTGGCTTCTGTAAATAAAACAAAAGAATTTCTAGCGACGATCACCTAGCGACCACTTGCTTTCACGACAGTCGAAGGCAAATTTATTATTTTTGCTAATTGACGATCACCTGGTCCCATTGTAAGCGCTCGTTTTACGCTCTTTATTTGTCTGTGACAATCGGTGTGTATACGTGTGAATGGCAAACAGCTGGTCTGCCCGCGGGCAAGAGGCTGCGCATCGCTGGTCTAAAGGTTGTCCAAATCAACCTCCAGCACTCGCGGCTGGCATCGGACAACCTTGCCGTCCTCCTGGTGGAGGAGGATGTGGATATAGCCCTCATACAGGAGCCGTGGGTGTGGAACACCGAAGTGAAGGGGCTCTTAGTGAAGAGTTTTTCGACGTTTTACAAGCGCACTGGAGGTAAGCCTAGGACGTGTGCCTTATTAAAATCAATATGCAATGCTTTTCTTGTTTCTTCCCACAGCTCAGAGGATCTGACAACAGTGGCGCTGGAGGCAGCTGGCGGTGCCAGCATGATCATAGCCTCAAGCTACATGCCGCACGATAGGGACGCTCCACCGGAAGAGGTCCGCTACCTGCTTGACGAGCAACGCAACAACAGCATTCTAATAGGCTGCGACGCAAACTCCAGGCACTCTCTGTGGGGCAGCACGGAGATAAACAATCGGGGTGAGTTACTTTATGACTTTATTTTAAATACAAATCTGGTAGTATGTAACAGGGGGAACACCCCTACCTTCGTCTTGCCAAGTACGGATACTTTTGTTGGGTGGGAGGAGGTGCTGGATGTTACACTACTGAGTGGAAACAGCAGTTTTCAGGTTGAAAATTGGAGGGTATCTGAACGGAAATCTTTTTCCGATCACAGGTTGATACTCTTTAACATTGATCTTAAGGTAGATAATCCTATTCCCTATCGTAACCCAAGGAGAACCAACTGGCGACGGTTCGCCAGTGTGGTGGGTGATAAGTTAGGTACCCATCCCTTGAACGAGATTTCGTCAGTGGAGGACCTCAATGCCAACAGTAACAAGCTTGAAAAGGCCATGGGGTCTGCTCTAAGGGTAGCTTGTCCTACTAGTTTTAGCAGAAAGGTTTATCCTCCCTGGTGGAACTCGGATCTCTTCAGGCTAAGGAAAGAGTCTCGTAGACTATACAACTGGGGTTATTCGACGGGTAACTGGTTGCCGTATAAGGATAGCCTCAGGTGCAGCAATTCGGAAGGCAAAAGAGGAATCCTGGAGCGACTTTTGCTCTTCTATTGAAACAACAAAAGAATCTTCGAGGATAGGGAAAATCCTTTCAAAGGAAAAATCTTGCCCATCTTTCGTAAAAAAAGATGATGGATCATGGACGAGCAGCTCCGCGGAGACGCTGGACTTGTTGGTAAAAACACACTTTCCAGGGTGTAGCTCCAATCAAACGGAACATGTAGAACACTCTAGGGAAATGCCATCCATTCAGCTCATAGATGAGCTTATATCACCAAAAAAGATTGCGTGGGCAATCAATAGTTTTTCACCATACAAGTCACCAGGCCCGGATGGAATTTTCCCAGCCATGTTGCAGGAAACGTGCGCTCTGGTGACTCCATGGTTGGAACGTATTTTCAAGGGTTGTCTTAGGCTAAACCATGTTCCCCTAAACTGGAGAGAAACCAGGGTGGTCTTCATTCCAAAGGTTAACAAGAGTGGTCATAACAAGCCCAAAGATTTCAGACCCATTAGTCTTTCGTCCTTTGTTCTAAAAACATTTCAGAGACTACTGGACATACATATTCGAGGAAGGTTACAAATTTCCGGGCTGTCAACAGCTCAGCACGCATACCTCAAGGGTCGCTCAACAGATACCGCATTGCACGAAGTGGTACATAAGGTGGAAGCATCCTTAGAGAGTAAACAGTTTACTTTGGGTGCGTTTCTGGACATAGAGAGGGCCTTCAACAACGTTCATCGGGAAGCGATAGAAGGCTCTCTCTCTGCTCTAGGTGTTGAGGACGTTATAGTAAACTGGATAAGGCCAGCTCTGCGTTCTAGAACTATAAGCGCAAGGCTTGGTTCAAGTGTGATTCCGACACACCCGGGGATAGGAACTCCTCAGGGTGGAGTTCTATCGCCCTTGCTATGGCTTTGTGTTATAGATGGAATAATTCGCTAGCTCAACGGAAACGGAGTTAAAGTAGTGGCTTATGCGGATGACGTGGTGGTACTGGTAACGGGCCTGTGCCCCAACGTGATCAGCGAAATAATGCAAGGAGCACTGAGGAGGCTGGGTGGATGGGCGGAGGCCTCCGGTCTCAGCGTAAACCCCTCAAAGACAGAGCTCATGTTATTTACCAATAGGAAAAAAATTCCTGATTTTAATCTACCTGTTCTCAATGGTCGAGAACTAAGTCTTTCCGATAATGCAAAATACCTCGGAGTATTTCTAACGCCTAAGTTAAACTGGAGGCTAAACACGGAACATAGAACTAAAAAGGCTTACGGTGCCTTGTATGCCTGCAGGAAAATGCTGGGTATAAAGTGGGGTCTGAGGCTCAGCGTTACAGACCCCCACATCAACATGAGAACACACTACATCTGTCCTACAACAGTTTTCGATACGAACTATGAGATTGTCTTCCCATCCAGGAAGGACTGGGGAGATGGTAAAACAGCTCACAAGTTCGATGTTTCAGTTTTCACGGACGGGTCAAAAATGGCATGTAGAGTGGGAGTTGGTATCTTCTCAACTGAGCCGGACACATCCATATCATTAAGGCTCCCGGACACGGCGAGCGTTTTTCAATCAGAAGTCTTCGCGATACAGGAGGCCTGCAAGGTTCTACTTGCAAGGGAAAGTGCCGGTGTTGAAAAAAGGATAGGAATTTTCTCGGATAGCCAGGCTCTGAAGGCTCTGAGATCTGCAACGGTTTCATCAAGATTGGTCCGGCAGTGCAGGGAGTGGGTCTGGGGACTGGCAAGTCGTCATAGCGTATCTCTGATATGGGTGCCGGGGCATCGCGACATCAAGGGAAACGAAATGGCTGACGAGCTGACCAGGCAGGGATCGGCACTTGATATTTCGGGGGCGCGAGAGGTTCTTGTGCCTCTGGGCTTTATCAAGGGCCGAATCACTCGGCACTGGCTTGAGGAGGCAAAAATCAGATGGAAACGGTTGCGGAACTGCAGGGTCTGCAGAAGTCTTTGGCCTTCTTACAATGAGATACGATCCTCAGCCATATTAAAAACGGACAGGAGGGACATTTCCCGCTTAACTGCGGTATTCACGGGGCATTGGGCTATTGGTACCCACGCGGCCCGATTGCGATTGGATCACAACACTCAGTGTCGCAGCTGTAATCTTCCTGGAACGGAGGAGACGGTGGAGCACCTGCTATGCGAATGTCCTTCGCACTGCCTAGGCAGATTGAAATTCCTTGGAAAACCCTTTTTCGACTACCTATCTGAACTCAAGGACGTCAGGCCTGAGGGGCTTCTTAGATATCTGAACACAACAGGATGGATATAGGGCGTAGGACCCGCCCTGATCTCCGAGGTGATATCCATGTTTACGCTATTCTTCTGGTTTTTGGTTCTTTTGTCACGAGTCGTGGTATAAAAACGGCGCTCCGGCGCTAATTGGAGTCTGTGGGACTCGCCACTCTAACCAACCAACCAACCAACCAACAGATAAAAATAAAATGCCCGACTTAATCGATTTCTGCGTGGTGAAAGGCATGACTTCCTCAGATATAACTTGCAAATCGTGCTTTGATTTGTCTTCCGACCATTCTCCAATCCTAACAACAATGACGTTTGCAGTGACAACAGTAGGATTCGTTAACTTATTTTTCACGACATAAAACAGCTGACTTTTAGTATTTATTCAAAATGACAAAAAGCGGAAACTCTGCTCACCTCAGCTGTTTGAAACGTTGATATTTACGATAAGCACAAAAAGGAATGTGCAAATGTGCAAAAGTAAACTTTCTTAATATAAATTTTCTTAATAAATATAAATAAATATGTAAGTAAATATAACTAGTATTATTATATATATGTATTAGTCAAATATTGAGGCATTTTAATTTGTTCCCACTCGTGTGTACCAATGCAAATGCTTGCGAAAACATTTGTACAATAATACATACGTGAGTTAATTAATTTAAAAAAAGTGGTTTAATTCGAGTAATTTACTATCTATTTTATATGAATATTGATTCAAAATTCAAAATTAATTTAATTTAAGAAAAGTGGTTTCACTCGAGTAATTTACTATCCATTTTATGTGAATATTGATTCAAAATCAATTCCGGGTATGTTTTAATCAAATACTGAGGGATTTATTAAGATGTCTTCACGCTGGTGTACCACTGCAAATGCTTG
Organism: Urophora cardui; assembly: GCA_960531455.1. Classification (NCBI taxonomy): domain Eukaryota; kingdom Metazoa; phylum Arthropoda; class Insecta; order Diptera; family Tephritidae; genus Urophora; species Urophora cardui. The sequence goes on along the minus strand of OY482675.1, from coordinate 25,891,308 downwards.
TGAGAACATTTGTAAAATAATACATACGTGAGGTAATTAATTTAAAAAAAGTTGCTTAATTCAAGTAATTTATTGTCTATTTTATTTGAATATATATTCAAAACCAATTCCTGATATCTATTTATCAAATATAAGAAAAATATTTGGCTTTAAACCTTTCTCACAAGTTTTCTCACAAATAAACAACACAAAACTACAAGTCGTCAAGCTTACGTTGACGGCAACAGCTGTTTGTTCGATCGCAAATGTTGTTAAGGAAATAGCTAACGAATATCCAAGGTGACAAAAATATCGTTTAGTTCGCTAAAAGATAACGCATGTTGCTAAAATTGGGTAGTGAATTCAGCTACTGGTAACAATTGATAAAAATTTTACACCGACATCGGATCAATGCCGCCTTTACAATCGGAAGACTGACTGGGAATACTTCCGACACATTATCTCGTCTAAGCTTGACTTGAAATTAGTGCTGAAATCTGCTGAAGATATAGAGGCAGCAGTCGAATATTTTAACAGCTGCATCCAACAAGCTGCGTGGAAATCAACTCCCACCCTCACCAGACAAAAAAGGACAGGCGTTACCCTCAACATAAAAGCTAAGCTCAAAGAAAAACGAATTGCAAGGAAAAAGTGGCAACAAACCCGTCACCCCGACGACAAGAAACGATTGAATGTACTCACCAAAGAACTCAAAAATATCCTCAAAATTGAACACAACAGACAAGTTCAACAATATCTCAGTAATATTGATGCAACAGCTGCAACTGATTACTCCCTTTGGAAAGCTGCTAGTAAGCTAAAAAGGCCGATTCTCTACAATTCTCCAATACGAATGGAAAATAACGAATGGGCGAAAAGTGACGCAGAGAAAGCAAATACTTTTGCACGCCACCTAAAATCAGTATTCACCCCACATGATATTGAACCCCCACTAAGCACAACAACAGAAGTGAAAAATACTCTGAGTCATCAATATCAAATGGACCTCCCCATAAAACGATTCGAAATATCGGAGGTAAAAACCGTAATAGCAAAGCTCAACACAAAGGAAGCTTCTGGGTACGATATTATTAATGGCAATGTACTAAAACACTTACCTTACGAAGGCATAAAATTTCTCACCCAACTTTTTAATGCAGTACTAATAACTGCATTCATACCCCCTCAATGGAAAGTTGCTCAGATGAAAATGATTCTGAAACCAGGAAAGCCCCCTGATACGGCAGCGTCTTACAGACCCATTAGTCTGCTGCCCATTGTCTCAAAAGTCTTGGAAGTTCTCTTCCTTAAAAGACTCCTACCCAAAATAGAAGAGCGTAACATTATACCTAATCACCAATTTGGCTTCAGAAGAGGACACGGAACAATTGAACAAGTACATAGACTTACCGAGAAAATCTACTCTTCCTTTGAGCAAAAGAAATACTGTACAGCTGCCTTCCTAGATATATCTCAAGCTTTTGATCGCGTATGGCACGACGGCCTGCTCTATAAAATAAAAAATACCCTCCCTACAAATTACTTTCTATTTATACAATCTTATCTAAAAAATCGTTACTTTTTCGTCAAAGAAGGAGCAGAGCAGTCTGAGCTTTACGAGAGCTTAGCAGGCGTCCCGCAAGGTAGTGTAATGGGCCCAATACTGTACCTACTTTACACATACGACCTCCCAATAGCAGAAGGAGTCACTATCGGCACTTTTGCCGATGACACTGCCGTACTGGCTTCAGACCCCAACCCTAACATGGCCTCACTCAAGCTTCAAAGAAGTTTAAATAAAATTACCCATTGGCTGAAAACCTGGCGGATAAAGTCAAATGAATCAAAATCTGTCCAAGTGACGTTTACCACTAGACGTAACACTTGCCCACCCGTAAAACTCAATGGCATTGATATACCGCAAAGTGACGTAACAAAGTACCTGGGTATGCATCTCGACAGAAAACTAACATGGAGAACCCACATATTCACCAAACGAAAAGCTCTTGGTATAGAACTGAGAAATCTTTATTGGCTCATGAATCGAAACTCCCAACTATCAATCGACAACAAACTCCTGCTCTACTCAGCTATCTTAAAACCCGTCAGGACCTATGGCATACAGCTATGGGGAACCGCAGCAAACTCAAATATAGAGATTCTCCAAAGATTCCAATCGAAAACCATTAGAATGATTGTAAATGCGCCCTACCACGTCACGAACGACCAACTACATCGTGACCTAAAGATACCTACTATCTCTCAAGAAATCAGAAAGTATGCTGCATCATACAAAATGAGAATATTAGCTCACCCCAACCCACTCGTTCTAGCCCTGACGGCAAGACCAACCAATTTCGTACGCCTCAAAAGGAAATCATTTACAGATCTTTTCTGATGCACTACAATAAATGGATGCGCTTCTGAGAGCAATCCATACATGCCCACCATGTTTATTAAGTCATTATTAATTACTAATTACTTTTAACGAACCACAAAATTGTTAGATGTATTTTATTTATACAGTTGGCAAAATATATTGGATGCTAAAAAAAAAAAAACATATTATCTCCAAAATCCCGAAAAGAAAAGTTAGATTCATCAAAATATATAATAGGAAACAATTTGACTCAGCGATATCTTTCAATATAAATAAAACTAGTAATAAGTTATGAATTTTATTTTGAACTAGCTGTACCCGGCCAAGCTTTGCCAAGGCACGCTTTAAAATAAGTTGGAAGTATCTAGAAACAGTACTTTCCTGCAGACCTCAGTAAAAGTCAAAAAAGTTTAAAAAGAAATCGATATTTTCGAAAGCTTTCCCTCTTCATGTCCTTATCCCAATTTTCCTCGTATTAGCCTTCCACATCCTTTCGCTCTACTATTACCTTTATCTTTCCCTTTCCATTTATCTTTCCTCTTTCCTTTCATTTCCGCTTCCGTTTCTTTTTTCCTTTCTCGTCACATTTCCGCTCCCCTTTCCCTTTATCTACCGCTCTACCCCTTTTCTACATTTCTCCCTGGGGAACCGGGTTTCGCATAACATAGCATAATATTCCACTTCTCATTTGATACCATCGTTGCTTAAAAACATTCCGTGGCATCCGTGTCCACTCTATTAAATTGAGTACCGGGCCTAAGAATCACTGAAAAGAGCTCTATGTAGCAGTCCTAGCCAACATTTTTATTTCATATCAGTATTGCTCAGAAGCATCCAGGGGTCATCCGGGTCCACGTATTGGTCCACATCTGGAAACCCGACCTAGGAATCATAATGGGTTCATCCCTGCTCAACACCCTTCATTTGATACCAGTATTGCTTAGAAATATTCCGGGGTCATTTGGGTCCACGTTTTGACCCATAACTGAGGACACGACCTAGGAATCGTAATGAGTATGTCTATATGGCCTGCTCAACACCTTTCATTTCATACCAATGTCCCTGAGATATATCCCGGTGTTATCCGGGTCCACGTATTGACCCACATATTGGGACCCGACCTAGGAATCGTAATGAGTTCATTTCTATGTAAAATCCCAACTCAACAGCCTTCATTTGATACCAGTATCGCTTAGAAATATTCCGGGGTCATTCGGGTGAACGTTTTGATCCATATCCGGGGACTTGACCTAGAAATCATAATGGGTACGTCTCGATATAAAGGCCCTGCTTATCATCTTTCATTTGATACCAATATCCCTGTGAAATATTCCGTCGTCATCCGGGTCCACGTTTTGGCGCATAACTGGGGACATGACCTAGGAAAGATAATGAGTATGTCTCTATGCTCTGCTCAACATATTTGATTTGATACCAATATCAATGAGAAATATCCCGGTGCCATCCGGGTCCCCATTTAGACCCAAATCTGGGAACTCGACATAAGAATCACACTGACTTCATCCCTGATCATCAACCTTCATTTGATACCAATATCGCTTAGAAATATTCCGGCGTCATTAGGGTCTCCATTTTGATCCATATTTGGGGACTTGACCTAGGAATCATAATGGGTACGTATCGATATACAAGCCCTGCTCAACATCTTTTATTTGATGCCAATATCCCTGTGAAATATTCCGTGGTCATCCGGGTCCACGTTTTGAGCAATATCTGGGGACTTGACCTAGGAATCATAATGGGTACGGGTCGATATAAAAGTCTTGCTCAACACCCATTCTGTTATTAATTACACTGGATTACAAAATGGCTCCACTTAGTCTGTATCTCTTTAACGCATTGGGCTATCTTCGTTGGACAAAAAGAAAGAAAATTAAATTTCCTATACATGGCTCCTATAATATTTTTCTCTAGGTCTTATAGTTTCTGAAATATAGATGAGTAAATTTGAAAACTTTCAATTTTTTTTGAAATTTTGAAGAAAAAATTTATTTTGTTAGGCAAAATCTTTAAAACAAACGTTTTTACCTTTAGGTTTACTCCTTTGCGCGAAGCCCCATTCTATTGGAAAAAAGAAAAGCTATCAACGAAGAAAATCCATGGTAAAATGGAAAAGTTATAGGCGATCATTTAAATATATACAAGTCGCGCAATGCCACTACACGGGTACATTCTATGCATATTTTACCAGTACTTTCCCACCGAAAAATTGATGACAGACACTACTAACACCATTACAAAATTTGAATGTTACCAACACATTCGCAATCGTCTGTTTTTCTTTTTTTTTTTTATTCCTAATATTTGTCAATGTGCGAGCAGTCAGTCCAATCACACTTTATATGCCTTTCGTTTGAACTTCTGTGAAAATCTCTACAATGGTGGAAACAGAACACACGAGAAAGAATAAAAGTATCGATAAACAAAAGAAAAATTACAATGCGTACAAATCGATATATCGATACTAACTAGCCAATTCATAGCTAGAAATTATTAGTAACTACCTGACCCGGTAGACGTTGTTCTGCTAAAATGTATTCCTATGAAGTCTAAAGAAAAGTCTTTGATTACTGTATTGCTAACCATTATCTTAGAATCCATCTTAATGACTGCGAATAATAAAAAAATGTATATCTCTGAATAAAAGTTATAGTTATATTCGCCGCGACAAACCTACTTCCCCCGATCAAAACTCAATCCCTATCTCTATTTCAATCTCAATCTCAATTTCATCGGTTGATTACTTTGGGAGTCTATAAAGGACACACAGGCACACATACACACTGAAAAGTTATAGTTATATTCGCCGCGACAAACCTACTTCCCCCGATCAAACCTCAATCCCTATCTCTATTTCAATCTCAATCTCAATTTCATCGGTTGATTACTTTGGGAGTCTACAAAGGACACACAGGCACACATACACACTGATCTTACCAATTTTCGAAGTTTTCTGGAGGGATTTTCCAAAATTTCCTTCAGTAGCAACCTTCTCCTCGAGAATACGAACAACTGGCAAACAATTTTACAGAAATCGGCCCAGCCGTTCTCATCTGATGAGGTTAGTAACATTTTTTACACCATTTTTATATATATAGACTAGCATACCTGGCCAAGCTTCGCATTGGCTTTCAGTTATCAAGAGTCATCATCATCTTATTTGTGATTTGATTTTCAAAATAAAAGATACTTTTATTTTGCGATTTGGGTCGGCATCCTGATAAAACATACTTTTTATTCTTTTCTGCCATACAAAAGGTCTCCTGTTCTATCCCCAGTCCGGAAAAACACGCAACATTTTTTTTATATAATTAGCACCCATTTATTGGGTTTTCAGAAATAGTCGTCACCCCTCGGCAGTGGGCGGCATACTACCTTCTCACAAAAAATACATTCGCTGTTCGGAGCCGGCATAAAACTATAGGTCCACCCAGTTAGCAGGAAAAAACAAAAATTAAGGAGCGCGACTCGATTTGGGAAGATAAGCTCGTTCTTAAAACTCATAATGGCTATATCAGCGCCATTGTGTTATGTATACTATTATATTCTAGTCAAAGATATTATTAACAAACATTTTGTAACAATTCCTAAGTTTTCGGTTATGGAAGGAACCTAAAGTTTACTCGAGGAATTAAAATTTGGACCGATACTTTGGTGTAAATAGAAATAAAATGCAACAGCGATACCTGCCGGATTTTTCTTCATATCGATGCCTTACATTCTCAACCTCGTATCTTAAAAAAATGCGATTTTGAGATTTTCATATCAAACGATTCCTATTTTTCTGTTCTATAACTGCAACAAATTCCTATCTCAATAGATTGTGTCTATAACAAAAAAAATAGGAATAAATATCTTGGTATCTCAATCAATGCTTTGTTCATAACTGCGTCAAACTCTTATCTTAATATACATGTATATTTAAAGGCGTATTAATCGTTTTGTCATCCCCCGTCCGTTCGTCTGTAAACACTCTAACTCGCGCAAAAATTGAGATATTTTGATGAAATTTGGAATGCAAGTTGGTATCGAGACTGGGACGGTTGGTATTGAAAATGGGCGAATTAGACCACGCCCACTTTTCCTATATAGAAAAAGTCGGAAATTTGGTATCTCAGCCACTAATATAGCTAGAGTGATAAAATTTTACCCACGTATTGAGCTCTGGCCCTTATGAAAAAATTTGATGAAATTTTGGAAAATGGGCGGTGCCACGCCCACTTATTAAGTGGCAACTATTGAAAGTTTTACTGTAAAACTTTTACAAGCCCTAACTCGGAAACCATTGAAGATATATCGATGAAATTTGGTATGCGTGATTTACTTACTTAGGTAAACGTTTGGAGGAAAAATTGTCAAAATCGGTTGACGGCCACGCCCACTTTTATATATGTGTATTGTAAAGTGACCTAATAAAGCATTTTAAGCGATATCTCTGTCAAATATAAAGATATATCACTGAAATTTTGCGGCAGGAGTCCAACTACGGACAAAAACAAAAAACACAAAAATTTTAGAAAATGGGCGGTGCCACGCCCACTTATTAAGGGGAAAACATTGAAAGTTGTATGAGTCATAACTCAGAAACCGTTGAAGATATATCGACGAAATTTATTACGCGTGATATACTTACTTAGGCAAATGTTTGGACGAAAAATTGCCAAAATCGGTTGACGACCACGCCCACTTTTATATATGGGTATTATAAAGTGACCTAATAGAAACATTTTAAGCGATATCTCTGTCAAATATAAAGATATATCATTGAAATTGTATGGAAGGAGTCCAACTATGGACATAAAATAAAAAACACAAAAATTTTGGAAAATGGGCGTGGCACCGCCTACTTTTAGAAGCAGGAATATACGAGATTTCTGAGCCTATAACCCTACAAATAATTGAGATGTTATGACGAAAATCAGTTTGTACACTTTAGTAACTTGTGGTAATACATGCTCAAAAATTTAGCGGAATCGGTTTATGACCACGCCTACTTTTCAACAAAGATATTTCTGGAAAACCCTTTAGGAATTTGTAACGTGATGTCTTTGTAACTAGAAGTCATAAAGGAATGAAATTTTGCACAAAGAATAATATTCATATGCTTAGTTGGATGACTGATAAAAATTTTGAAAATGGGCGGGGCTACGCCTATTTTATGCAGCACTCGCTTTATATAAATCACATCGTATTTCCCTCAAACGCAAACAAACAATGAAAGCAAACAGCTGAGTATCTAATGTTCGATTCCACTCGAACTTAGGCTTCCTTACTTGTTTTTTTTTATAATATCCTCTAACAAATAAAACATTGAATTTAAGCAAAATATTGTTTTTATTTAATAGTTTTGAAGTATCTTCGTTGTATGCATATAAGTGCAGCAAACGAGTAACTTATAAATCAAGTTTCAAAAATGAAATTATCGTTAATGCAGCAAACTCGTATCTTAAAAAATTCGTTTTATGCGTAAACGAACATAGATAAGTATATAATTTTTAATTGTGCACATAGTTATAATTCATGTCTTAATAATTGCATTAAAATTTTTACATAAAAAACGACGGTAAAAAAAATAAACAGTTTTTTTGTTTCCTGAAAAGTTTCCTTATTTAAGATACGAGGTTGAGAAAGTAAGGCATCGATATGTACATATGTTTTTGGTATTGTCTATCTCCATACTTATAACCTTAATGGAACCCAATGAGATATAACTACCAAATTTCATTAAAATGTTTCAGTAGTTTTAAATTTAAAGGCGCACAAATATTGTGACATGAGATTTTTATATAAGTAAATATATAGATGTATATAGATATATGTAGATAAGTACATATCTAAGGCCAGAGCACTTTCAGAGGTTTGGACTATGAAAAATTCGATTATAGATAGACGAACATAGATAAAGATAGGTATATATCTAAGGTCAAACTTTAAAAATAATTTTCCAATTTTCATTTCTGTTGTAAAAGAAAAATTACTATCATTAAAATTGTTTTAGCAGTTTAAAAGTTAATGCCGCACAAAAATGTGACGTAGATATAGATATGTATGAATCTAAGGCCAGAGCAGAGGATTGGAGTATGAAAAATTCGGTTACAGATATACGTATATAGATAAAAATAGGTACGTATATCTAAAGTCAAATTTTTAAAATAATTTTTCAATTTTAATTTCTGTTGTAAAAGAAAAATTATTATAATTAAAATTGTTTGAGTAGTTAAAAAGTTTATTCCGCACAAAGAATGTTACATGAGATTTATATATATGTATATATGTACATAGATAGACATATGTATAAATGTAAGGCCAGAGCACTCCAGAGGTTTTGGGTATGAAAAATTCGGTTACAGATATACGTAAATAGATAAAAATAGGTATATACATATCTGAGGTCAAACTTTAAAAATAATTTTCCAATTTTCATTTCTGGTGTAAATGAAAAATGATTGTTCATAATATTAGCAAAATACTTACCTTTCCAGATACTTATTGTAAATAAATTGAAAAATAAAGTGAAATTCAAAAAACCAAAACATTTTAATGTTAATCGAACCTACCATTTGCATGCAAAACGAATTGAATCCGTTTGTATCATTATGTATCTTCGTGTCATTTCTTTGCTTATGTACATATGTACATATGTACGTACTACGTAGGTATCAGAGATCAGCATGCGATACATTTTTTGTGATTTAGAGTATACTCATAAAAAATGCGGTGGGAGTATGACCGCAACCGCAAAATATGCGATCATAATAAACACCGTACCGCATTTTCTTGATCAATTCCGGTATACGGTAGTATGGATATCACAACACCACAAACACCGCATATCGTAAACACCGTATACCGCAAACACCGCATATCGCAAACACCGCATTTCCCAAATAGAGATATTTACAATGTTGCCAGTGCGATTTTTTGTTTGTAATTTTTACCGTCTTATGGATTTCTGATGAAAAATACTACTGATTACAATTTGATTTTAACCAGAGAATTGCTATACAGGAAAACTCTCAGGATTGGTTTTTTTTTAATTTTTTCATTGAAAGGGCCACTTAAAATTTAGAGTTTGTTTACATTCAAAATAATTTGACTAATGAATTTCAAGATAAAAATATGTCCTATTTACATGAAATAGAGTTTTTCCTAAAATCCTTGAATAACATTTATGGCTTCTTAGTAATACACATAAGTTTTGTATACACATTTTTGTTTGTCTGTGACATAATTCTTTATTTTCCAACGAGGCATTCATTCAATTTTTACAATCGACAAAATTGGCTACGATACATTGATTGAAACCGGAGTTTTTGTCATTTTATTGGAGCAACTACAATACACATGTTTATTTTTATACATTTTATTATGCGCCCGTCGGAATGAATACTTTTCCGTCAATCTAGCAATTCAGCCCAGTGAAGCTGGACCCCCCATTCAATGGATTTGAAAATTAATAGGCTAGGAATTATGTGCTATTTATGTGCTAATTTGTTCCAAAAAAAAAAAATTTTGTGCTCCATTTTTAAGGGGTTTTTTTTATACGTCAAAATGGGGGGTGCAGCTTCACGTGAAGCTGGACCCCCCCCCTCAACGGATCGAAAATTCAATATGCAAAAATTAATGCCAGCTTTATGTGCTAATTTCGTCCAACCACCAAATTTTTTTTTTTTAATTTTTTTTTTTTAATTTTTTTAAATTTCATATTTGGGGTAAATTTTTATAAAATTTAATAAGCCTAAATGAACGCTATGATAACGAACTGTCATCTACCAAAAAGATTTTTTTTGTTTTTTGAATTTTTAAGGCTTTTTTTTTCAATTTCAAAGTGGGGGGTGCAGCTTCACGTTTTTTGAAAAACTCCCCCCTTAAATGGATCTGAAATTCAATATGTAAAAATTAATGCCAGATTTATGTGCTAATTTCGTCCAACCACCAAATTTTTTTTTTTAATTTTTTAAAAAAAATTTTTTTAAATTTCAAATTTGGGGTAAATTTTTATAAAATTTAATAAGCCCAAATGAACGCTATGATAACGAACTGCCATCTACCAAAAAGATTTTTTTGTTTTTTGAATTTTTAAGACTTTTTTTTCAATTTCAAAGTGGGGGGTGCAGCTTCACTTTTTTTGAAAAACTCCCCCCTTCAATGGATCTGAAATTCAATATGTTAAAATTAATGCCAGATTTATGTGCTAATTTCGTCCAACCACCAAATTTTTTTTTTAATTTTTTAAAAAAAAATTTTTTAAATTTCAAATTTGGGGTAAATTTTTATAAAATTTAATAATCCTAAATGAACGCTATGATAACGAACTGTCATCTACCAAAAAGATTTTTTTTGTTTTTTGAATTTTTAAGACTTTTTTTTCAATTTCAAAGTGGGGGGTGCAGCTTCACGTTTTTTGAAAAACTCCCCCCTTCAATGGATCTGAAATTCAATATGTAAAAATTAATGCCAGATTTATGTGCTAATTTCGTCCAACCACCAAATTTTTTTTTTTTAATTTTTTTTTAAAAATTTTTTTAAATTTCAAATTTGGGGTAAATTTTTATAAAATTTAATAATCCTAAATGAACGCTATGATAACGAACTGTCATCTACCAAAAAGATTTTTTTTGTTTTTTGAATTTTTAAGACTTTTTTTCAATTTCAAAGTGGGGGGTGCAGCTTCACGTTTTTTGAAAAACTCCCCCCTTCAATGGATCTGAAATTCAATATGTAAAAATTAATGCCAGATTTATGTGCTAATTTCGTCCAACCACCAAATTTTTTTTTTTTAATTTTTTTTAAAAAATTTTTTTAAATTTCAAATTTGGGGTAAATTTTTATAAAATTTAATAATCCTAAATGAACGCTATGATAACGAACTGTCATCTACCAAAAAGATTTTTTTTGTTTTTTGAATTTTTAAGACTTTTTTTTCAATTTCAAAGTGGGGGGTGCAGCTTCACGTTTTTTGAAAAACTCCCCCCTTCAATGGATCTGAAATTCAATATGTAAAAACGAATGCCAGATTTATGTGCTAATTTCGTCCAACCACCAAAATTTTTTTTTTAATTTTTTAAAAAAAATTTTTTTAAATTTCAAATTTGGGGTAAATTTTTATAAAATTTAATAAGCCTAAGTGAACGCTATGATAACGAACTGTCATTTACCTAAAAGATTTTTTTTGTTTTTTGAATTTTTAAAGAATCGGTTAATATTCTTTGATTTTGATTAAATTGTATCAAAATCATTTGATACGGATTAAAAATGTATCAAATTTGTTCTACGGCAAAATAAAAAGTATCTACGTATCTTCGGCTTAAAAAAGTATCACATTTGATACGATTGTATCAAAACGGCATCACTGGTCTTCATGTGTGCACATTGGCAGCAATACAAGGAAATCGAGGGTTTTTGTAAACCGGCGTTTTCTGCCTGCCCAAGTTCTGCGCGTTTTCTGCCGTTATGTTTGGCTAGTATATTTCTGATTAAATTTTGCCTATCGCGCAGAATAAAGAGTATATACCCACCGAAAAATCGAAGCCTTATTTAATAATTAAAACAGCAGATTTAAAGGCTTAAGAAATAAGGATAAGGGTTTCAAATATGTATGGCGTAAGGCTTAAAATAAGGCTGATTTCCCAAAGGCTCATCCGCCATGCGAAATAAGGCCTAGATATGTATTAGAAAGTTAAGAGCAGACAGAGTGAGTGCATAACAGAGGCAGTGCTACCAGCGTACTTCTCTTTAGACCTGATTTGTCAACAATAAACAAAACTTTTTTGCAGGGTATGTATGTATATACATATACGTATGTACCCAATAAACACAACGGATTTGCCTCGAATTCGAGACGAGTTCGCTTCACTGATTATATTATCGCGGCGATAGCTCGCGACGATAGATCGGCGAATCCGAATTCCCAGGTGAGTCACCTCTCATTAGCGATTCGCGCATTTTTATGTTCTCGGATCGTTGGCAATTCGAGATTTGGGATCATTGGCGAATACATTCTAGAAAATCTTCTTCTGCGAATCCGCCTCGAATTCCCCACGATATCATGGGAACTTTTAAATTTCTCAAGTGGAGTTTTAAAGAGTAAATTAAAGCCCAACAGGAAATTTCTTCGTGTAAAGCAAGATCCAACAAAATTAATAAATGCTATTGCGATAATTGATTTTTCTCGAGTCCATCTCGAACTCGATACGAATCCGAAAAATAACATTCACCTCCGCGAATTCATCTCGAGTTTGCCACGATACCCTCCTCGCTTTTGTGTTTATTGGGTATGCATTCTACTACTGGTGAGGTTGTGTTAGTGAGAACAAACCCTGCAAAAATCATTGGATTATATGCTCCATTTGTGGTAGGTTGGAGTACTTTCAAAGTGTTCACCAACATATCCCAAACGACCGATTCATGCTGCATCGGTTCGTAGTTAGCCGAACATAACAAAAACCAAATGTTTATGGCGACGACGACGATATGTGTATACATATGTACATAACTAAATTCTACATGTTGGAATGTATACACGTCATTCGTCGTCGTCGCGATAAACATTTGTTTTTGTTGTTATGTTCGGCTAACTGTTAGGTACTCCATCAATTACTCCAATGTAGGTACTCCATGGATTAATTTTATTGTTATGCGGGACTGGAGTATATACTCCACTGCAATGACATGCAATGTTAAATGGACCATATTTTTTGTATGAAATGTGGCAAGTTATGGAGTAATCGGTTGGTCCATAGCGAGCAATCCATGAGTTAGCGATTGGAGTACTCGGAATTTTTGCAGGGAAAGAGCTGCTCCGTATGCCCCAGTTTACGCTAAGATCAAAATCAACGCGGTCAAATACACTTTTACTCTCATTTTACGATTTTTACTTTCTGTGAGAGATTGGCTGCACTTTGATTCGGTGTCAGCGCCGAATCTCGGTCAAAATTGTGTGTTCTCCCACTCTCTCTCTCTCATTTTTCGCTTTAATGGAAAAGCAATAGGAGATATTTGACCACGTTGAGCATAAACTGGGCCTATGTGAACCCCAGTGAGAAATTGAAGCGCTTAAAGTGATCATACGTATAAAAATTTTTCGTTTACATACATATATATTTACATCAACAATGTATGTAATACATATGCATATATGTATGTATACAAAAATTGCAATAAAATAAAAAAATTAATGAAAATATGTACATATATAAAAGTTAAAAATTTAAATTTTTTGAAGAAAAAGTCGCTGCATTTACTCTTCATCAAACTGTTTGAACTCTATATGGAATCGTTCAAAATGTCTTTTAAATAAACTTTTTTTTTTTCAAAATCGATTATATGTCCGAAAGCATGAACAATCATAAAATATTTCGCGCAGGGCATTTTTGGTTTGCGCTAACAAACATTCACACGCGTGCTAAAGGAATATCTGCGTTGAAAAACAAAACGACATTAGCATACACGGTGTGTTCGCTTGAAGCGCTAGCGCCAACCTTGGCGTTATTGCGCTAACCCCGATTTGGAAAATGCGCCAACTCAATATTACGATAGTGCAATATAACATCCACTCAAATTACGTGCGCTAACACCAGCACCATACCGGCTGCAATATAGCGCTGGAGTAAAATGGCGCCACCACAACGCCAATAACAGCACCATCGTATACACTAAAAAAAAAAATTACTCAGATTGTGGGAAATTGGGAATGATTCGGCGCTAAAGATAATTTTCATTGTTTTGATGTACAATTTTCTTTAATACTTGGTAATTATTCCTTGATTTGAAGAAAATTGTACATCAAAACAATGAAAATTGTCTTTAGCGCCGAATCATTCCACTTTTCCATAATCTGAGTAATTTTTTTTTTGAGTGTAGGCCCTTGGCAACTTACAATCTAGATTGCCCAGTTTGAGTGTTTTTTTTTTAGTGAGTTAGTCAAATTTGAGTTTTTTTGTATGTGTTAGTGCAATCGGCAGCCGTCGTGCTACACGTACTTGTTGTCGGCTCGCTGTCAGCTCGCGGCGACGAAAATCGTATGCTTGGTAGTGATCTAAGTGACCCTAATTTCCAGAATATTTTAACAAAAATACGGAATAGAATGTGTCCAAATGATTATGAATATTAAAATTAATTGTGCCCGTGTATATGTAAGCAGAATTGTGCCAAAATGTATAAAACGAAGATGGTAGAGAGTAACAAGCGAAAATTTTTTATTTATCTATTATTACATGGCAATTGCAATAAGGTATTATTGCGCCAGTATCGTGCGCTAGCGCTACGTATCAGCGCTAAAAAATTGCGCCATTACCCATGGCTAGTTCACAAACGACTGATGATCAGTGTTGCCGTTTTGATACAATCGTATCAAATGTGATACTTTTTTAAGCCGAAGATACGTAGATACTTTTTATTTTGCCGTAGAACAAAGTTGATACATTTTTAATCCGTATCAAATAATTTTGATACAATTTAATCAAAATCAAAGAATACTAACCGATTCTTTTTCATTTTTAAGATTTTCTTAAAAATTTTAACAACCTGTGAATGCCACGAAAAACATGTATTGTGAAGGTCTTTGAAAATACAAAAAAGGGAAATATTTTATCAAACTTTACAGTAGGCATCACTGCCCATGGAAGGAATGAGCACTGCTCACTAAAGCTAGCCACACATGACGGCAGAAAACGCGCGCCTTCATGTATGCACATTGCCCAAAATACAAGGAAATCGAGGGTTTTTGGAAAAAATTTTTTGGTGCAGGGTTTGTTCTCACTAACACAACCTCACCAGTAGTAGCCCTGTAAAAAAGTGTGCGACGAGTCTCTAAAAAGATTTGTCCGGGAGCGCTCTCTTTCGGGTACAATTAGTCTACAATTGTTCCCAATTGTACCCGAACGGGTACATATGTATACTAATTGTAGACGAATTGTACCCGAAAGGGTATCAAACGGGTACAATTAGTCGCACAAATGGATGTGTCGCATTTGCTACCTGTTCGGGTACAAAACGGGTACAATTGTGCGCTTTTGCTACCCGTTCGGGTACAAACTGGGTACAATTAGTCTCTTCATAGGACATGCTCAAACAAAAGAGAACACTTCAACCCATATAAAGAGATACAAATGGGTAGTAATCGCATGCTCCCTTGCGAGTTGTCCCGGATGTATCCCGGAGTGATCGCATTTTTTGCAGGGAGAATGCATACATACGTATATGTATATACATACATACCCTGCAAAAAAGTTTTGTTTATTGTTGACAAATCAGGTCTAAAGAGAAGTACGCTGGTAGCACTGCCTCTGTTATGCACTCACTCTGTCTGCTCTTAACTTTCTAATACATATCTAGGCCTTATTTCGCATGGCGGATGAGCCTTTGGGAAATCAGCCTTATTTTAAGCCTTACGCCATACATATTTGAAACCCTTATCCTTATTTCTTAAGCCTTTAAATCTGCTGTTTTAATTATTAAATAAGGCTTCGATTTTTCGGTGGGTATATACTGTTTATTCTGCGCGATAGGCAAAATTTAATCAGAAATATACTAGCCAAACATAACGGCAGAAAACGCGCAGAACTTGGGCAGGCAGAAAACGCCGGTTTACAAAAACCCTCGATTTCCTTGTATTGCTGCCAATGTGCACACATGAAGACCAGTGATGCCGTTTTGATACAATCGTATCAAATGTGATACTTTTTTAAGCCGAAGATACGTAGATACTTTTTATTTTGCCGTAGAACAAATTTGATACATTTTTAATCCGTATCAAATGATTTTGATACAATTTAATCAAAATCAAAGAATATTAACCGATTCTTTAAAAATTCAAAAAACAAAAAAAATCTTTTAGGTAAATGACAGTTCGTTATCATAGCGTTCACTTAGGCTTATTAAATTTTATAAAAATTTACCCCAAATTTGAAATTTAAAAAATTTTTTTTTAAAAAATTAAAAAAAAAAATTTTGGTGGTTGGACGAAATTAGCACATAAATCTGGCATTAATTTTTACATATTGAATTTCAGATCCATTGAAGGGGGGAGTTTTTCAAAAAACGTGAAGCTGCACCCCCCACTTTCAAATTGAAAAAAAAGTCTTAAAAATTCAAAAAACAAAAAAAATCTTTTTGGTAGATGACAGTTCGTTATCATAGCGTTCATTTAGGATTATTAAATTTTATAAAAATTTACCCCAAATTTGAAATTTAAAAAAATTTTTTTTAAAAAATTAAAAAAAAAAATTTGGTGGTTGGACGAAATTAGCACATAAATCTGGCATTAATATTTACATATTGAATTTCAGATCCATTGAAGGGGGGATTTTTTCAAAAAACGTGAAGCTGCACCCCCCACTTTGAAATTGAAAAAAAAGTCTTAAAAATGCAAAAAACAAAAAAATCTTTTTGGTAGATGGCAGTTCGTTATCATAGCGTTCATTTAGGCTTATTAAATTTTATAAAAATTTACCCCAAATTTGAAATTTAAAAAAATTTTTTTTAAAAAATTAAAAAAAAAAATTTGGTGGTTGGACGAAATTAGCACATAAATCTGGCATTAATTTTTACATATTGAATTTCAGATCCATTGGAGGGGGGAGTTTTTCAAAAAACGTGAAGCTGCACCCCCCACTTTGAAATTGAAAAAAAAGTCTTAAAAATTCAAAAAACAAAAAAAATCTTTTTGGTAGATGACAGTTCGTTATCATAGCGTTCATTTAGGCTTATTAAATTTTATAAAAATTTACCCCAAATTTGAAATTTAAAAAAATTTTTTTAAAAAAATTAAAAAAAAAAAATTTGGTGGTTGGACGAAATTAGCACATAAATCTGGCATTAATTTTTGCATATTGAATTTCAGATCCATTGAATGGGGGAGTTTTTCAAAAAACGTGAAGCTGCACCCCCCACTTTGAAATTGAAAAAAAAGTCTTAAAAATTCAAAAAACAAAAAAAATCTTTTTGGTAAATGACAGTTCGTTATCATAGCGTTCACTTAGGCTTATTAAATTTTATAAAAATTTACCCCAAATTTGAAATTTAAAAAAAATTTTTTTAAAAAAATTAAAAAAAAAAAATTTGGTGGTTGGACGAAATTAGCACATAAATCTGGCATTAATTTTTACATATTGAATTTCAGATCCATTGAAGGGGGGAGTTTTTCAAAAAACGTGAAGCTGCACCCCCCACCTTGAAATTGAAAAAAAAGTCTTAAAAATTCAAAAAACAAAAAAAATCTTTTTGGTTCGTTATCATAGCGTTCATTTAGGCTTATTAAATTTTATAAAAATTTACCCCAAATTTGAAATTTAAAAAAATTTTTTTTAAAAAATTAAAAAAAAAAATTTGGTGGTTGGACGAAATTAGCACATAAATCTGGCATTAATTTTTACATATTGAATTTCAGATCCATTGAAGGGGGGAGTTTTTCAAAAAACGTGAAGCTGCACCCCCCACTTTGAAATTGAAAAAAAAGTCTTAAAAATTCAAAAAACAAAAAAAATCTTTTTGGTAGATGACAGTTCGTTATCATAGCGTTCATTTAGGATGATTAAATTTTATAAAAATTTACCCCAAATTTGAAATTTAAAAAAATTTTTTTTAAAAAATAAAAAAAAAAATTTGGTGGTTGGACGAAATTAGCACATAAATCTGGCATTAATTTTTACATATTGAATTTCAGATCCATTGAAGGGGGGAGTTTTTCAAAAAACGTGAAGCTGCACCCCCCACTTTGAAATTGAAAAAAAAGTCTTAAAAATTCAAAAAACAAAAAAAATCTTTTTGGTAGATGACAGTTCGTTATCATAGCGTTCATTTAGGCTTATTAAATTTTATAAAAATTTACCCCAAATTTGAAATTTAGAAAAATTTTTTTTAAAAAATTAAAAAAAAAAAATTTGGTGGTTGGACGAAATTAGCACATAAATCTGGCATTAATTTTTACATATTGAATTTCAGATCCATTTAAGGGGGGAGTTTTTCAAAAAACGTGAAGCTGCACCCCCCACTTTGAAATTGAAAAAAAAAGCCTTAAAAATT
The DNA here is from genome assembly GCA_960531455.1 of Urophora cardui. NCBI lineage: Eukaryota > Metazoa > Arthropoda > Insecta > Diptera > Tephritidae > Urophora > Urophora cardui. The sequence goes on along the minus strand of OY482675.1, from coordinate 25,872,905 downwards.
CAAAAAACAAAAAAAATCTTTTTGGTAGATGACAGTTCGTTATCATAGCGTTCATTTAGGCTTATTAAATTTTATAAAAATTTACCCCAAATTTGAAATTTAAAAAAATTTTTTTAAAAAAATTAAAAAAAAAAAAATTTGGTGGTTGGACGAAATTAGCACATAAATCTGGCATTCATTTTTGCATATTGAATTTTCGATCCATTTAATGGGGGAGTTTTTGACGTATAAAAAAACCCCTTAAAAATGGAGCACAAAATTTTTTTTTTTTGGAACAAATTAGCACATAAATAGCACATAATTCCCAGCCTATTAATTTTCAAATCCATTGAATGGGGGGTCCAGCTTCACGGAGCCTAGCAATTCGTTTAACAGGGAAACATATGTAGTTGAATTAGATGTCTTTTTTACGGCAAAGTTGAAGTACTGAATGTGTCGATCGTCATTTAAATACATTTAATTCAACTATGTTGTCAATTAAACGGATTGCTAGTTTGACGGAAAAGTATTCATTCTGATGGCCCTATTAGTCGTATTGGATTTCAAAAATGAATTTTTGATTATTTCATTATTGAAAAATATTTTATTATTCAAAAAACTGCCACAAAAAACAAAGCACACGAAAATAAAAAAAAAAATACTTGAGAATAAATTTTCTGTATATGTATCTTATAATCAGTAACACATATCTACATATCGCACCCTAAATCAAAAAGCGGCACAACTCAAAATTTTTCGAACTCTAGTTTTTTCATAAACGGATTATAGCCACAAATAAATATGTAATACTACAACTTCAAGGTTCGATTATCAATTGTCTTTCTTTATTGAATTTACTTTCTTTTATACTAAATTCTTACACTAATACTTACAAGTTATTTACGAACTAAAATGTATATCTATGTATATACATATTACTAATACATACAAACTAATGTATAATTCTAAAATATATGCTGAGTCAACATATGGTTGCAATAAATATAAAAATATGTTAGTTGCATTGACAAACTGACGTTGTGAATCAGTTGGGCATTGCGACTGTCTTTGGCTGTGTCTTTGACCGTCCGCATAAGTGTAACAAGATCCTCGCTATGTGCGGCGAGTGCAGTCTTTGTATAAACTCCCGCTGAGTTCAATGTAACTAATTTGGGTAGAATGTTGTTTGTGTACATTCATATTTGTTTATACATTCCCAGCAAACACAGTCTCTAACGTTAGAAATTTTGTCGAGATTACCTTAGATAACTAGTGTAATTCTCTATATATTCTCAAATCGATAACTAGGGTTGAAAACTACACTAGAATTCGATTAGCGAGTGATTAGAGAAGGAGCCAAATCTCACGCCTTTTATCAATTCTCAATATATTTCTGTGATATATTGAATGTACATACATATATTGAAATTAGATACTAAAAAATGGTAAAGTTAATATTACCGTAGTACAATGTTTTCCATTAAAAAGTACAAGAAGTACCTTTAATTTAAATAATAAGACTGAATTTAGTTTAAATTTCACATATACATATTTGCGGATAGATGTATATTATCATATGCAATTTGGCACTAATAAAATCTAAACAATAAAAAATCATGTAAAAGGAGACAAAGCTTTGTTTTTAATTTCAATTGGAAGTATTTGCAAATTCTGATTAGAATCTCATTAGAGAACTACATTAGAATTCGATTCGAGAATTATAATTTTCTCGATTTGAGAATTAGGTACCCTTTTGTTTGAGAACGCTATGATTCTCGATAGATTTTCGAGCCGTCATCTAACGTTAGAGGTTTGAGAATGAGGCTAGTTCTCGAGTCATTCTCAAATCGATAACTAACCTCGGTGTTTGTTGGGATTATTTGTGTGCACATGACAATTAAAGTAAAAGGGCGGTGTGTTTATGTAATGCTACACCTTCCCTCTTAAAAAAAAATAGATATATATTTTTAGTCAACTATAAATCTATTTGACTGATTCAATGAACCGCTTGATATTTGTTTGGGTTGATAAAATTTTAATTGTTTTAGGATCTTGTTACCATTGTTTTGTTACATGTTTTTCTTTTTTTTTTTTGTTAATATTTTTTTTTGTGTTTGTTTGTATAATTTATCTGATATTTGATTTTGTTTTCTTTTGGCTGGTGCCGTATATAAGATTGAGTAAATTGGAATGCTTATCTATTTTTTGTTATTACTAAATTATAATGGATAAAGTGCCATGCTTATTTTTAAAGGTTTTAAATTGGTTTAAGCCTATTCTTATGAATTACGATTTCCTTTTTGTTTTTATTGCTATCTCCTATGCTATGTGGAATTAAAGTATAGTTGTTATTCTTATCAATATTTTTAACTTTATAATAATGTCCTGTATATCTATTTTCTAACTTATGAGAGGCCTCTTCTCTGACTTCTCCTATTTTAATTTCCTTACTATAGCTATTTCTATCATAATTTGTTTTTTGTTTTTCTTTAGCCTCTTGGACTAATTTCCTAGCTCTTTGCTGTGCTATTTGAAGTCTATATTTTACTTCTTTGTCATAAGCTTCGTGATTGTATAATGGGCTAATTTTGTTATCTTTCAAAAAATCGTAATTTGGTGGATTTTTCCCAAATATAAGTTCAAAAGGGCAATATTTATGTGTCGTTGATGTGGTTGTATTGTAACAATACGCGAAATATTTGAGATATTCATCCCAATCATCTTTGTCGCTGGATATGTATGAACGTATATATTCATTGAATGTCCGGTGACTGCGTTCCACAGTACCCAAAGTTTGATGATGATAAGGTGTTGAAGTTTTATGTTCAATTTTTAATAATTTACGCAGTCCTTTGAATAGGTTATTTTTGTATTCTGTGCCCATGTCTGTTAAAATTGTTTTCATTTGGCCATAAATCAAGATGAAATGCTCGAATATGGCTTTGGCGACAGTTGTTGCATGTTTGCTTTGAACTGGAATCGCTACCAAATATTTGGTTAGGTCACATATAATGGTAACTGCATATTCGTTTCCATTTATCGACTTTGGTAATGGGCCGACTGTATCGATTTGTACAATATCGAATGCCTTCGGGGGTGTCTCCGTTATCGTCATTGGTTCTTTGATGTGTTTATTAATTTTATTTTTCTTGCAGTGGATGCAGTTCTTTATATATTTTCGTATGTCATTTTTCATATTCAGCCAGCTATATTTCTGCTTGATTTTATCTGTCATGCGATTTATTCCTGGGTGGCCACCACTAATAGGATCGTCATGATATTTGTACAGAATTTCTTTAATTTTCCCGGGATTTGTCACATATATAACCTCTGGGGTTAGAGCGATTGTTAACTTTTTGAGAACTTTATTTTTCATTTCCATAAATTTGCCTACTGCAGTATAATTCTTTTTAAACAATTTGTCCCCTAAGGACAACTGTACTTGTACAAGTCCTAAATTGCCGGCTTCTCTTTCGAGCCTGGTAAAGAATTGTCCTAACTCAATCTTATCCTCAACAATTAGGTTGCTTGTATCAAAATTGCTACAAATTTTCTTTCCTTTTTTGAAATATAATTTCGGAGGATTGAAAACGAGCTCGACATGTCTTTTTACTTCAAATTTATTTAGCGCTTCGTAAATTTTGGGGTTCTCTTTGTGACTTTCTTTAATTTCAGTTTTATTACTGCTGGTATGTTTAGCTGCTGATCTTGTTGTTATTTTTTATATTTTGTTTGCTTCCACTGACATATCTTTTAAATTTGTTATAGTTATGCGGGATAATGCATCCGCGATATGATTTTCTTTACCAGCTATATACTCCACTTCAAAATCGTACTCTTCTAAATCTAATCTTACTCGTGTTAGCTTAGATGAAGGACTTTTCATTGAAAATAGGTATGTTAATGGGCGATGGTCGGTTTTTACTAAGAATGTTCTACCATATACGTATGGTCTGAAGAAGGTTATGGCCCAATGGATTGCGGCCAATTCTTTTTCTATCGTGAGTTTGTTGGTTTCACCTTTTGTGAATGACCTAGAAGCGTAAGCAATTGGTAACTGTTTGCCATCATGTTCTTGGCTAAGGACTGCTCCGCAAGCATACCCACTAGCATCTGTCGTTATGCAAAATTCTTTACCGAAGTCTGGGTATTGCAAAAGTGTTGGATTAATTAATGCTTCCTTCAAATAGACGAAGGCTTTTTGACATTCGTCTGTCCATTCAAACGTAACATTCTTTCTGCAAAGCCTAGTTAACTTTCTTGAATGTTCTGCAAAATTCGGTACAAATCTTCTGTAATAATTACAGAAGGCTACGAATCTTTTAACTTCGTCAGCTGTTTTTGGTGTTGGGTAATTTTTAACTGTTTCAAATTTGCTTGGGTCGGGTAGTATTCCCTTGTTTGTACATTTATGTCCTAAATAAGTTACCTCTTGGCTGAAAAATAAGCATTTATCTGGATGTAATTTTAAGTTGTATTTTCTGCAAGTAGAGAACACGTCTCTTAAATTTTTTAGCATATGGTTTTCTGAACAACCTAATACAACTAAATCGTCCATGTAGAGAAATGCTTGAGATGGTTTAAGGCCAGCGAATGCTAATGTCATCATTCGTTGGAATGAATTTGGGGCTATTTTTAATCCATATGGTAATCGTTTGAATCTCTATGTTCCATTTTCGGCAGTGAATGAAGTAATGTCCCTAGAGTCTGGGTGTAATTCTATTTGATGAAAACCTGACATAAGGTCTAGGCATGAAAAATATTTTGCTCTTCCAAGTTGATCTAAAATATCGTCAATTCTTGGAAGTGGGAATTTGTCTGCTGCTAATTTTTTATTTACTTGTCTGTAGTCTATTACTAATCTCCATCTTTTTTCTGTATTCCCTGGGAGTGATTTTTTAGGAACTAGTAAAATTGGGCTATTATATTCTGAAATTGAAGGTTCTATTATATCATCTTTGATGAGTTTATTTACTTGATTTGTAATTTCTCCTTTTTGTGTTTGAGGTAATCTATAATTTTTAATGTAAACGGGGTTGTCATTCTTCAAATATAATTTTTATTTATAGAAATTGTTAGAAGTAATTGGTTCTGTTTCCAGTGCAAATATATCTACGAATTCTGTGCAAATTGATGTTAGTTGATCTTTAACAAAATTTGGAAAATTTTTGGTTAATCTTTTTAATTTTTCTGTATCTGTACAACTTTTACTGTGTGTGGTTGCTTTAATTAGTGTATACTCGTCTAAATTTTCAGTATTAATTTTATAATTTTGAATAGTTGTGTTGTTATGTGTAGTGTTAATAATTCTAACGAAAGTTTGCTCGTTATTTGTAATGGTATTTGCAATATAAATCCCTTCGGATAGTTGTTGGTGCGGTATGAAAATGTTTTTATTATTTGTATTTATTTTAATTTGTCTAATAGCTTCCGATCTAGCTAGAATTGTGATTGTGTTGACGGACAGATAGTTTGTAAGATTCATTGTTATTGTTTGAGGGAAATCGTAGGGTCTTAGGATTAGCTTATCCTCTGTTTTTCCATAATCTAGAATACAATTGTATTTCTTTATGAAATCTAGGCCTAATATTCCATCACATAGAATTGGGAAGTTGTCGTCTACGACGTGAAATTTATGATAAATTAGAAGGTCATCGCCTTTTAGGTCTGCTTTGATTGTGCCTAAAGTGCTAGTTATTCCCTGACCAATGCCTTTCAAATCAGTGATTTGTTCAATATTTATGTATCTTTTCTTTATTATTTATTTGCTGTTTTTTAATTATGGAGATATCAGCTCCAGTATCAATTAAAAAATTTGAGTATGAACTGTTTAATGATGTCCTTGTAGATATATAGCTGTTTAAGTTTAGATTAAGTACGCATATTTTTCTTTTTGTTAATTTTGAAGTGGAGTTTCCTGGTTTTCCGTTTCGGTGCAACTGCGCACGTTACGGGTTTGTGTGTATGGTCTGTTTGTATTTCGGGATTGTGATCCTCGTTGATTGCTATTATTGTTATTATTGTTGGATCTCGAATTATTGTTGTATCTCGGTTGCGGTCTAAATCTCCTACTTTGGTAATTCCCATAGTTGTTACTTCGGTAGCCTCCACGGAAATTACTCCTGTACTGACTTTGCTGTCGTACGTTCAAAATTGTGTTTGAGCTGCCCGTGATTTCGGTACAACTGTTAGTGAATTTCGAGATTGCGTCGTTCATCGTTGTGAACGTTCCTGCTTGCATGATCATTTTGAACTTGTCATTAGAGCAGTTTTTACACATGGCTTTAACTGCTGCCTGTGTTGAATATCTCGTAGCTAAGTCTGGGTTTAATCCATCAGAGATATATGCTCCTTCTAATGACCTTGTGAGTTTTTCTATTTCTGCTGTGTATTGGTTAGCAGTTTTGCTACGTTGTTGGATGTTCAGGAGTTTTGCGGTTAAAACTTCTACTGATTCACCTTTTATTGCGGTTTTTAATTTGTTTTTAATTTGTTCGATTGTGGTCTCATTACTAATGAAATTCCTTGCTGTACCCTTCAGCTTTGTTTTTATCATGGTAAGGGCCAATGCCTCGTGTGTATCCTTGATTTGCTCAAGTATATCGAGTGCATCTAGGAAACTATGTAGATTTTCTGGTTTACCATCAAACTCCGGTAATACTGACGAAGCAGTTTTAATAAATTCTACTACGGTTTGTGGCATTGTGACGTTTACGGTGGGGATGGTTAGTGGTTTATTTTCTTCTACTCATGGAGTCTGACTCAATGAAGGTGAAGGGGTTCGGCTAGGAACGCGTTCAGATAGAAGTAATGAAAAATCTATTTGAATTTCCTCCTCTACTGTGGTTGGTATTGTTGTCTCTATATTATATCTAGCTAAAGAAGATACTAATTTATCTCGTACGGTAGCGAAAATTAAATAAGCTTCTTTTTGATGTTCTTTGGTAAGTCTGTTATTTACTGATTTAATTACTTTTCCTATGTTATTTAGGGCTTCCAAAATGGTGTTCAAGTGCTTTATTATTGTTTCTGTTGTAATAGGGGTACTTTTATTTATGCATTTTTACGATTTGCTAGCTTTTGTTTTCTCTTCATATAATGTGTCGTAGATATCCTTCCATTGACTCATTTCTTGCTATCACAAATTTTTGCTTAAACACGTTGTTGTGCATTATTCAATTGTCTCAATTTGTTCTTTATATAATTTTTTATTAAAATTGTAATTGCAACAATTAAAAATGTACTTACGCATATAAAAATTACTAACCATTTATCAGAGATTTCTGATTTATCTTCTAGAATTGGGTGCGCTTCGAATTTGGCTATTTTGTTCTCATTATTTTTATCTTCAGAGATTTCTTTCCCTACCTCATATCCTGCTATAGCTACTAAAATACCGTTCAATGAGGTCTTCCACCATGCCATTTTAAAACAATTTTATTAGTTTATGTATTTTTGCATTTATTTATAAAAATTTTATTTCGATTTTACACTTTTTGCTTAATGCCTATTTTTATTGTTTCCTCTTCTAACGTGGTAGGGTATAAAGCGTCTCTCATAGTGGGTTCTCTACCCATTCCTATAGACTGCCAATGCTGTCTTAACCAATTTAGATAGCTTCTATTGCTCCCATTTTCGCGAGACCTTGACCTACGTATTTCATATGCGTTTTCACGCTCTAAATTATCAATACTATAATTTATTGTTTCGTAGTCAAGGTCATCGGGCAATGCACTATCCATGAGAAAAGGTTATTTAAAGTATTTTTTTTTTGGCATTCGAATTTACTCAACCATTTTTCTTTTTTGTACAATTTTTGAGACAGGTATTTTTGGAATTTTTTCCGTTTTATTTTGTTTATTCCTTTTCCGATACTCTTCGATGGTAATCGGTCTAGGTCTAACTTTTTCGGATTTGCGACTCTCGAGGATCTGATTCGTAGCTTTAATGAATGTGTCTATGCCCTTTTGAAAAAGTTTATCGACTTCTTCTTGAAATGTTTTATCAGACTCCTCTTGAGTCGATTTTTTTTTCTTTGTACTTACTTTGAGCCACTCAAAAAATAAGTATTTTTGCGGTGCTTTAGAAAATGCGGTGCACCGCTGCTGATCTCTGGTAGGTATGTATTGTTCTCGTTTTTTTGTCTTCTGCTTTAACGATTGCTTGTGGCGACCAACCATGCGCATGACTCTTTTTTCAAAAATTGATGCGATTCTTTATAATATTTTTGTTATTTAAAAAGACAATTTATTAATTTTTTTAATGCAGAACTTTAGTAAAAGGTTCAAAGTTTCATTTCTAAGAAGAAATATTTAAATCGGTTGATCCGGTTTTGATTTATGGCCGTATAAAGCTATTTTTGGTTGGTTTTTTACACATTTTTACATAAATTTACGCTGTTTGACCAAAAATTTAAATAAAAACTATTTGACTACTCAATCGGAGCACAATTACATGTTACTACCAAATATTATCAAAATTGGTTCGGTAGTTTAAAAGTTTATCCCGCACAAAGAATGTTACATGAGATTTTTATATATATAGATTATCTGAAGAAATTTGAAATGTTTTTATTTGTAAAGATATGTTGTGGAATCGTTCAAATATGGACATGTTTTGCGTAAATATTTTTAACTTTCACGTATAAAATAAATACAATCTTTTTAAAAAGTTAAAGAATATCTGTACCAATGGAAGAGGCATAAATAATCGTAAGATGCACGAAATTTGTTTGGTTTTACATTCGAGATATATTAAGTATTGCTAATAAGCTAATTCTGATGTCACTATTAAAAGGTAACTTGATTAGTAGCTCATTTATTTGACCTTTGCCATTAATCTCACAATTTCCTTATTTCAATTCGAATTTTGGAATTCCTCACACGAGATTTTTCCTTCGTGAATATGTAGTTAGGTTAGGTTAGGTTGCGTTGGCTGAGGTCTGAAGATCCCTCACATAGACCACATATGGTCCTTAGTGTTGCCAACATACAGGAGGCATTATGTTATTATTAGGGCAAACAAAAGTATGCTTCAAAAAAATTAAAACATGCCACAAAAAAGGCAAAATATGCCAATAAAATATGACACATAAATCAAAAATATGCCCAGAAAATTGCAAAAATGCACAAGACATCGGAAGTGCGTTTCTGTAACAAATTCGGGAAAATTTTCGTTAAATTGACGCCACAGTAATATGTTCCATACTTTTTCACCACCTAAAAATATGGTGCGGCGTCTGTTAGAAATAAAAGAATATAATCTCTATTGAAGCCTCCTCCCAAAAGTTTTACAGGTTCATCGAAAAGCCGAGCAATTGTTTTTTGATTTGCAGCTTCCAATAATGCAACGTTCAAAATAAACTTTTGCTTATGGCGTTTTCTTTTCTGACAAAAATAATAATACAATATCTCAATTATCGAATTACGTAACATGACTTTCTATAAAATGGCTGAATTTGTAGTTAATGAAATCACCACACAAGCTTACAAAATGGCTAAGAAAATCAAACAGGGCAACATTTTTTTCGAGAAAAGGAAACGGCATTAGATATATCAAAGTTTTCATGTAAAATTCCGACTATAACATTTGCCACATATCTACCTGCAGTCCAAATAATGTGGTCTTTTAATAGCGATTGTACCTTTTCCATAGTATTGCTATATAGTTGCTTAACATATGTAAGTAGTTTGAAGGCCTGTCTCACATGGTAATTTCTGGGAAACCCATTTTTCAAAAAACTGCACTAGATTTATGTTACGTATTTTATATAAGGGTATATCTGCACATACAAATGCTTTACACAAATCCTTTGCGAATTCGACATATGACGGTGTCAAGCTATTCGCTACAAAGCTTTGTGATTGTGGCAAATTTAGTGATCGTTTGAGTTTGATGTGCTTTTCACTCTGCACATGCTGCTTTACAAGAAATGTTTTCTTGAATGATAGGGTCTTGCTGCATTACTTGCAAATCAGCACCTCACCGTCAGTTTGAAGATCGGGAAATTCCTTAACGATCTGCTTCAGCTTTCCCGAAATAGTTTGTTTAGCTTTTGGCATTATCTGTAAGAATTTGCATATGTACATACATAAATGTACATATTTTCAATCTTTATTTCAGCAAGCACTTACCGTTTCTTAAAATAAGAAAACGCTAGCAAAAAACCAAACCAGAGAATGCAAAAATCAACTGAAATTTTTTAAGTGCCGTTATAAAATGAGATTTGCATAAATGTTTCGATAGTTCGATAATTAAATCGAAAGATGTCCAGGGACAAGGTTGCATTTTTGCGCACTAATTCTGAAATTTTTTTTATAACTTAGCAGAAATAATATGGCCCGGATTCACCAACGTGACTAAAGCTAAAACTAAGTTTTGACTTAAGTAAGCCCAGATTTGGGGCTAACTTACTTTTGGGTTTCACCAACTAGTCTAAGAAAATAGTTTTGCAACCAGCAACCCTGCCAGCTTTTATGGCAAATGTTTTTTTTTTGTTGGTTGTTTTGGTTGCTGTATTTGCTATTTTTTTGTCATATTCGCTCTTTTGGTTGTTGAATTTGCTAAAGCAACTCAAATTCTTAATTTATTTTTAGTCAAGACAAAAGCTGACTAACTTGTGACTTAGCTCAGTTGCATGGTGAAACTAAAAACTTAAAAAAATCGGCTTAACTAAGTTGAGACCGGTTGGTGAAACCGGGCCTATGATTTTCCTCAAAGATGTAAAATATGACAAAATATGCATTTACAAGTAAAATATTCTGCCTTTATTAAAATATGCTAAAATATGCTCTAAAAAATATACGTCAACCACTTGTTTTTTTCTAGAAACAAATTTATAAATTAGAAGTTTTTCAATAGAACGAATCAGAAAAAATATGACATTGCATATATTTGGTTGCCCTAGTTATTATATTACACTCAGAATGTAGGCCTTCGCAAGTTTTAATATTTTGTGAATTTCCCGGTCCGCAATGCTCTCTAGAGACGTGAAGTATGCAGAGCCGAGACAGTTAAATCGTATTCTGCCGAAAACTGGACATTAGCAGAGAAGGTGCTCCAGAGTGCCTACAGCATCATCCTCATTGCAAGCCGTGCACGCCTGACTCTGCACCAATCCCATTTTCAACGCATGAGATGGTGTGAGACAGTGCCCTGTTAGTATGCCGACTGCTAGTCTGCAGTCTGCTCTGGGAAGTGTAAGTAGGTAGTTTGCGGTTTTAGCTTTATATGACCGAAGCATGATTTTGGCGATCTTGCATGATGGCAGAGTCTCCCACTGGGAATCGCCTTTACGCATCAATGCCTGATCTATTTGAGCTTTTTGGTAATTTAGAGAAGGGAAAACGTCTTCCGCATTTACTTGCGCTAGTGATGCCCCGGCTTTAGCTAACGCGTCCGCCCTCTCGTTTCCTTCGATTCCCTGGTGCCCAGGTACCCAGTAGATGGTAACGCGTCTAGACGCGCAGAGTACGTGTAGCTTGGCCTTACACTGCTCCACACACCGAGAGGCAGTAGTCGCTGCCATGCTCCCCTTAATTGCTGCTTGGCTGTCAATGAATATATTTATTCTAGATTTCGAGGACGTTAGTTCAGCTGCAAGCTCCGCCGCTTTTGAGGCAGCATAAACCTCAGCTTGAAAGATACTGCAGTAGTCCGGGAGTCTAAAAGATTTTTGTATCCCAAGCTCCGAGCAAAATACTGCAGCTCCCACCCTTTCGTCCATCTTAGATCCGTCTGTAAATAAGTTGAAGGAATGGCGATTGGCTCGTAGTCCTTTCTTCCACCCGTCCTGTTCTATTATTACATGTGGTCCCCTGCTAAAGTTGGTTATGGGAGTAACGTAGTCAGAGATGCCGTTTAGTTAGGCTTGCCATACGTCAGGCATTTGGCCTGATTGTCAGGCATTACATACTTACAAATACTTACAATCAGGCGCCTAACGAATTTTATCAGGCATTTTGAAAAGTTTTTTTGTGCACATTGATATTTTGTATAAATGTTATTTCGTTTTATTCAAAGCCGTATGAACATTAGATATGTAATCTTGTCGAGTCTAAACACAGCGTAAGTTTAAGTCTTGTGTGATTATCGATAACTTCTTTCTATCTCTTATTCCGGGCCATAAAAGCACATCCAGACTACATTTTAAATTACGCTGATTAGCCGAAATTACTTTCCGAAATTACGTGCGTTCACACATGCTTTTGAGTAATTTATTTATTTACATGCGATTTTAGGACAATAAAACCAGATAAATTTCTGGTGCAATATATAACCCCGTTTGTTCGAATTGTCACAATTATTTGTAATTTATACTTGTGGTTTTGGTGCTATTTCCTTCAACATAATTTAAGTAACTCATCAACAGAAGAATCTAATAGAATTAATAAGCATAAAAAGACAAATTCATAGCCCATATTTGACAAGAAAATATCAGTGAATTGTGAATTGTTTTTTAAATGTGATAAATTTACCTACATGTATAAACTAGTAATTTTTAGACTGCTAAATATACTTGAATTAATTTTATGGTTTTCTAACTTTAGACTGTTTTTATTTCGCTTTAGTCAGGCATTGTTGTGAAAAAATTATGGCAAGCCTACGTTTAGTCCTCGTATGTTGCTGTGTCCAAATGGCCGTTGATTAAAATGTCCTGTTACTCTAAGCCTTAGCGCTGTCTTTTCCATAGTGTATAGCATACAGTGAAATAGCTCTGGGATGCGTAGTCGAAATTCGATAAAAAAAAAAGACGATAAGTCATCGAAAAATATCAAAATCGGGGACAGATTGGTATGGCGGCGACTTCCGGGGGTACAGATTGGTATGGCGGCCGGATGTGGTTGTTGTAAGAAAAGGGACCATAATGACAAGGTCGTAGCAATCAAGACAGAAACGCAATTCCGGAATTGGGAATTGAAAAAACCAATTCATAATTCCGAAAAGAATTTAAGGCTGAGTTCCTAAACCGCAATTCCCGGTGATAGCGTAAACGCCAGCTATTCCACGAATAACATGTGCAAGAATGTAAAATCAACAACCTACAAAACAGAAAGAAGAAGGGCAACTTCTATTGCTTTCACCATCGTTATTGGGCCATAACAGCAACCCTGAAATCAGCTGAGCACAGCTGTTCGACCTTTTTAACACACATCCCAGAGTCAAGTCACTTGTATCCATTCACAATGGTCTTTTCAGCTACGCTTTTAGCCACAAGGTCCGCGGAGTACAGGTTGAGTATCCTATTGAGCGCCGCTGAGGAGGTTGTGCGTAGCGCTCCCGTTGTGCACAGACTAGAAAGCCTCTGTACACCCTCTAGCTTTTTTGCATTCACCTTTTTATCAAGTGCCGTCCACCAGACTAGAGCTCCGCAGTGCATTATTGGACACACAACTGACGTGAAGAGCCAGTGTGTTAGTTGAGTCGATAGGCCCCAAGTTTTGCCAAGTTCTCTGCTACAGGCATACAGCGCATTGGTTGCTTTCTTGACTCTTTCCTCGACATTGAGCCTCCACGCCAGCTTGCTATCCAATATGACTCCCAGATATTTCGTGAATGGTTTAACGGTTAGCGTGTTATGCCTAGTTTAGGAGGAGTCAATTGTGGTACCTTATATTTTTTCGTAAAAAGCACAAGGTCCGTCTTGTCTGGGTTTATTTCCAACCCTATTTTCTTGGCCCAGTTATGCATCTTATTGAGCGTTCCCTCAAGTATTTCCTTCATTGTAGTTAGACATTTACCTGATATGATGACCGCAAGGCACCCTTGTGGGGAGCCCCTGCGTGCCCTCCTCGAGATAACCGAAGGACCCCACTCAGCCGTCACCGTCCGACAACTCAAAAGATTATCGATCCAGTGCTGAATGATCAGAGGTACCCCGATTGATTCGAGTCCCTCCAGCAACGCCTCGGGTAAGTTTTATTATGTTTACTATTTTTTCATTCTAACTAATAAAGGCTTTTTTAGTATTCTCGTTGCAAGTGGTTGAGTCCGCTCCATAGGTGGCCACGTTCGGCAAAGGTAAAATATAATCAATGTGTTATATAGATAAATGTATAGTGTTTAAATAATTTAACAAAATTTTTGAAAAGCTGTGCAACATGGAGGTTCGGCTCGAGAAAATTGAAAAGTTCGACGAAAATGTATGTAATTTTTGGTGCTTTGTTCATTTTATATATCAACAGCCTCCTGCCAGAAACACGAATGTGAACAATTTTGTAAGTGCTATGTCTGCTCTTTAACGGGTATATATTGATATAATAACAACATATATTTGTATATACATATGCTTATCTACATAACGTACATATAACGTATGTGTGTTTACAAAAGCATACATATGTATGTTCAAATTTGTACTATGATCAGGTTAATATACACTGAGGGAAATTACGCATAGTAAAAATGAATTTTTTTATTTGATTATCGCTTGAAAACGTTCGTATTTAAAAATAATATTTTCATATCAAAATTTAGCATGGGCGTATTTAAAACACCGAGAGAGCGATTGAAAGCGTAAGTATACATACATATGTATAGCAACCACATTCACCCATAGCTACATGTACCTACATACTTACATACACATGTATATCAAACTTTTATTATTATATACAAATACAAGCATGTTTGCAACTATGTACAATGCATGTCTAACAGAGGGTATTTTTTCCACCCCATGGAAAATCCAACGCTTAGTTCTGATACTTAAACCTAAGAAAGCGCCAGACGTTCGTCTTATCGGCCTATTTGGATGCTAGATTCGATTGGCAAAATACATATATGAGAAATTGATATGCAACCGACTGGAGTCCGCTATACAAAATGCCGGCGGACTCTCGGAGTGGCAATTTGGTTTTCGAAAAGGCAAATCGACGATTGATGCTACAAGAGAGGTTACTAAATTAGCAAAAACCGCCGTTAGTGGCAAAAGATGGAAAGGCGACTCAAAAAAGTATTGCGCCCTAATTACACTAGATGTAAAAAACGCTTTTAATTCGTCTGGATGGTATCACATAATAAGGGCATTACGCAAATTGAAGGTGCCGCAATATCTCATGAACATTATTCTGAGCTACTTTACGGATAGAATTCTCATCTATGATTCCGACGAAGGCGTTAAGAATTACGCTATTTCTAGTGGAGTCCCGCAAGGATCGGTACTAGGTCCTTTTCTATGGAACGTAATGTATGACGGTGTCCTAAAGCTCCCTCAGTCAGCAAACTTGAAACTGATCGCTTACGCAGATGACCTAATAGTTGTTGGGGTCGCCAAACACCTTAAAGACCTCCAACGCTTGTGTAACGATGCTATACGTCGAATCCGTCACTGGTTTTCGTTATTAAATCTTAGCCTGGCAGAGAATAAAACAGAGGTACTACTCGTAAGTACAAGGAAAGTGCAAGAGAAATTTTGCATATCCGTTGGGGATTGCGAGATAACCTCCCAGCCAACGCTGAAATACCTAGGGGTAATACTAGATGGCAAGCTAACATTTAAAGACCATCTTAACGAAGCTGCAGAGAAAGCGATGAAAATGTATGGTGGACTCTCAAGAATGATGGCGAACAAGGGTTATGTACGTTCAAGCCGTAGGCATCTTGTTCCAAAGGCCGCTCTTCGCGTAATTAGTGCATTTCGCACTGTCTCTAGCGACGCTGCCGAAGTCATAGCAAACATGCCTCCAATCGACATTCAAGCTCGAGAAGTGTGCGATTTACATAATGTACCAAAGCCAGCCACATGTATCGAAAAAGCAGAGATAAAGGGAAAGTGTCGCCAAATGTGGCGGCAACGTTGGTAAGCTTCATTGAAGGGTAGATGGACGTAAGGCTTATACCGAACATCAGCAGTTGGGTAGATAGAAAGCACGGCGAACCCAATTTCCACCTCACCCAGATCCTTAGTGGGCATGGGTGTTTTAGAGCTTACCTTTATAGGTTTAAGTTAGAAGAGAGTCCCTTTTGCCCTGAATGTCCAGGAAAGGTATAAAGTGCAGAACACGTGTTTTTCGAATGTCCTCGTTTCCTAGCAGAACGTAGGTGAATACAGGGTATTTCAGGAGCAGCTATCACGGTGGAAAACTTGACTGCACTTATGTGTCAGTCCTCTGCTACATGGGATATAGTTAGCGAGGTTTCGGCCTCAATCATGGCCCAACTGCGCTCGACAGATCAACGTAGGCGTCAGTCCGTCCTCAATTAAAAAATATGTTAAGTGTCTAATCCCCACTCCCGGGAAGTAATACCTTGTCCGGTGGTTCCGTGGCAGTATTGTCTGGGGCGAGAGTAGGTTAGGTTTAGCGGGTTGAAGTCTTGTACTTGTTTCTCTTGTATGTATGTATGCCTCTCTCATGCTCACGAGCAGTGTGGCCAGGTGATGAAAAAAAGTGAAGCAAAATTGGCAAGAAAGAAGTTAGAAAACGCTGGAATTAAAAAAGTCAGTATTTTTTTTTTAAGAAATCCACTTAATTTTTTTTTATTTGAGTTTTGTTCATTTGAATATAAAAATTATAAACGTAACTTAAAGGAACTATTCTTGTTTGAACACATATCAAACACATTTTCTCGACTAGTACAACTTTTTTTACCGGTATTCATAAAAAATAAAATGTCGAGTTATTTAAAAAAAATTGGAAGGTTTCTCAATTTTGACGTTGATTAGGCACTGACACCAAATCAACGTGCAACCAATCTCTCACAGAGAATAAAAAACGAAAAAGTGTAAAACAGCATTTGAGTAAAAAAAGGCTAGAAGCTAAAACGAAAATTATGAGGCTAAAGGACAAAAAGAAAGGCCAAATCTAGCCTCGAAAATGCTAACCTGGCCACACTGCTCACAAGCGGCGATTACTCTATGTAGGAATATTGCAAATATATGTATGACAAATTTCAATTTGTATATCACATTTTTGAGATAGCAACATACATATTTATAACTGTAAATAGCAATTTGACGGAGAAGAAAAATGTGTGAACAATAAAAAGAAATCATTCTGAATTAGAAGAACTTTTTGACGAGCTGACTTGTAATTATACAAATTAGTCTAAAATATTAGTTATAAAGTGTATAATATTGAATGTTGCAGTGGCTGGCATTGAATTTCGCCATTTACACTATTGGAACGAAGCAGACCTCGCTGACGCTGTAAAAAAAGTTAGATTAAGAGCTGAATTCCGGGAAAAGCTGTTTGCATGGAGAAAGAAAAATGTAAGTAAAGTATTTTTTTTTTTTCAATAACTTTGTTATTGAAAGTGCTAGTGTGTTTTGTTAACAAAGATAATGCGTGTGGAAAATTAAATGGTGCGCATGTACATACATATATGCGTGTGTATATACGCCGATACGTTGCGACGCACACTGGGGCCACTTATATATATGAGGACGCTCAAAATTCTGAAATCAACTTTTTTACATCAGAATCGCTTTATCTGCACTAAAGCAGTTAATCTATAGTATCTTAACCCATTGACGGTCATGAGTTAACCCGTTGGTGACCTACATATGTTTTTTATTTTAGTTTCGAGTTTAATTTTCTTGAATCAGAATCGGTATATCGATACTAAAATAGTAAATTCCAAGAATTTTAACCCCTTAACGACCACGCATTAACCCATTTTTAACCAAATTTTTTGACTTAATTCTTAGATTAAAATATTTAAATCATACTAGTTGTATCTACACTAAAACTAGTAATCTTTGGAATCTTAACCCATTAAAACGGTCATGAATTAACCCATTGGTGACCAGTTTTTTTTAAGATCTGTAAACAAATTATATAAAGCACACTTAGTATGTTTGTGGTATGGTGCCCGCTGTGGTGCAGTGGGTAGAGTTCTCGCCTGCTATGCCATAGGTCTCGGGTTCAAACCCCAGTCCAAGCAAACACCAAAAAAATTTTTCTAATTAGTAAAAATCCAATTATTGGTTTCTTAAGAGCAGCGGTCACCTCTCGGCAGTGGGCGGCATACCCTCCGAGAGTATTTCTGCCATGAAAAAGCTTCTCACAAAAAATGCATTCGCCGTTCGGAGCCGGCATAAAACTGTAGGTTCACCCAATTAGTAGGAAAAACAAAAAGGAGCACACCTCGAATTGGGAGAGAAGCTCGGCCATAAAACTCGTCAGAGTTATAAAAAAGCGCCATTGTATTATATTATTATTATATTAGTATATCTGTACAAAAATAGCCAATGTGTATTGTATTAACCCATTAGCGGCTATTTATTAACACATTGATGAAATATGCAGGTGCAGGTACATATGTATGTATACAAAAATGGTTTTCTCCAATTTTTTGTTTCGAGATATTAAAAATTTTCTGTTGTCACAAGTATGTTTATATGGGAATTAGGAGTTTCACCGTTAGCGTTTTAAGCAGAACACGTATTTCCCCACACATTTTCATGGCTGACAAAAAAAAAAAACAAAATTGGAGTAACACAACTTGTGCTTCAAAGAACTCATATTGTAATCCAACTTACAAGTCTAAATTAAAGAAACCTGGCTTGGCAAGTAGCGTTAACCACAATTTGTAATTAAAGTAACCAGTAAATAATGGATCAACTAAATTTAAGATAGAACAGAATCAAATTCAACCAGATATAGGTGTTTTTTTTTAACTAAAATTTTGGTTGTGAACTCGGATTCTTTGTCACAAAGGGCCATTTTTTACTGCTGCATTTTTACATTTGCTACTTTTTTGCGCAAATTAAAAAAAATCCATTTTGAAAAAAAAATATTTAAAAAAAAGAGGTACGTTTAGTTTTATACTAAAAATTAATTTTTTAAAACATCTAGTTCCAAAAAAAAACTCATCGATTATGTAAGCTTCACTTAATGTTATGGAAAAAGCAGAATAATAAAATTTTATATCCTTCTCTTACACCAACTATTTCAAATACACATTCAAATTTCACACTTTGGAAAAAAATTATTTTTTGGAAAATTTGCCATGTTTGTGTATGGATAACTCCCAACTGAAAAACGATAGAAAGCTGAAAATTAGGCCAGAAGTGTAGAATTTTATAGGGAACAATACTGCGTTTTTATTTTGTTGAAAAACTCATTATTTAAAAACTGAATTTTGAGCACGCTCGGCCCCAGTGTGCGACGGTTTTGCGTCCAGCTGCACTTGGCGTCGAAGAAATACATATATATGTAGATGTATTGGCCGCTGTGGTGCAGTGGGTAGAGTGCTCGCCTGCTATGCCAGAGGTCTCGGGTTCAAACCACGGTCCGAGCAAAACACCAAAAAATTTTTCTAATTAGTAAAAATCCAATTATTGGATTTTTAAGAGCAGCGGTCACCTCTCGGCAGTGGACGACATACCGTCCGAGAGTATTTCTGCCATGAAAAGGCTTCTCACAAAAAATGCATACGCCGTTCGGAGCCGGCATAAAACTGTAGGTCCACCCAATTAGTAGGAAAAACAAAAAGGAGCACACCTCGAATTGGGAGAGAAGCTCGGCCATAAAACTCGTCAGAGTTATAATAGCGCCATTGTATTATTATATTATTTGTATGTATGTACATACTTCTGCGTGCCTGCTTTAACCACCTTGCGCATTTTATGAAAGTTCCACACATTATTGTTAGATTAACAAAAATTCATACAGCATTCATATTTATATACTAGCAAATACCCGTTGCTTCGCAATGACGAATAATAGTTAATCTAAGTTAAGTCAAGTCAAGTCAAGTCAAGTCAAGTCAAGTCAAGTCAAGTCAAGTCAAGTCAAGTCAAGTCAAGTCAAGTCAAGTCAAGTCAAGTCAAGTCAAGTCAAGTCAAGTCAAGTCAAGTCAAGTCAAGTCAAGTCAAGTCAAGTCAAGTCAAGTCAAGTCAAGTCAAGTCAAGTCAAGTCAAGTCAAGTCAAGTCAAGTCAATTCAAGTCAAGTCAAGTCAAGTCAAGTCAAGTTAAGTTAAGTTAAGTTAAGTTAATTTAAGTTAAGTTAAGTTATTACGGAGTTATCTGGGTCCAGTCGATCACCCGGCCTAGGCATCATAATGAAAATAGCTCTGTTGAAGCCGTTTCCTTTGATTTGATACCAATATCTGAAAAACATCCAGTTCCGCATTTTGACCCATATCTGGGGACCCGGCGTATGAACCAAAATTAAAAAAGTTTTCTGTTGAAGTCCTGATCAAGGCCTTTCATTCGATACCAATATTGCTCAGAAACATTCCGGGCCATCCGGTTCCACGTTTTGACCCATATGTGGGGACCCGGCCTAGGCATCGCTATAAAAAGAATTCTGTGCTGAATTCCTGATCAAGATCTTTCATTTAATACCCACATCACTCAGAAACATTCGATGGTCAGCTGAGTATACGTTTTGATCCATATCTGGGGACCCGGCCTGCCAATCACTATTAAAAGACCTCTATGTTGAAGTGCAGATCAAGACCTTCCATTCGATACCAATATCACTCAGACACATTCCGGGCCATCCGGTTCCACGTTTTGACCCATATTAGAAGACCCGTCATGGAAATCACAATGAAAATAAGTCTGTATTAAAGCCCTGCTCAATACCTTTAATTTCATACCAATATCGTTCAACCACATTCCGGAGTAATCCGGATCCACATTTTAGCCCATACCTGTGGAGGATGTCTAGGTATCACAATGAAAAGAACTCTGTGTTGAAGTCCTGTTCAACACCTTTCATTTGATGCCAATATCGCAGGCGTAGGTACAGGCGTTCTTGAGTTATAGCATAGTATGCATGCATAAACAGGTTTTTGATTGCCACCGAGACAAACAACAAACCGTGCAAAAACAAACATAGGAGTCGCCTACGCTGCGCTGCCTGGCACGACTGCGACGCGTCCACTGAACACGGCAAATGACCAAACGAATCTGTCTATGCTTGCGCTTTTTTGAGTTTTTCGAAATTTAAAACCGGGAAAAAGGTATTAAAGTCTTAGAAATGCGCAAAAAAAAGTACATGGTTCTCGAGAATTTACCATTTGTGACATTTTAAAAAAAGAATTATTAAAATCGGTCCAGTACTTTTTGAGTTATCGCGTTCCATACATTTTCCATACAATCAATTTTATATAATTAGTATAGATGTAACTTTTTATTTGTATCTATATATATGAAGGTGATGAACTGCACAAAAATTATCAGCAAGGTGAATTCCAGTGTGTGGTGGGTATGTAATGAATATAAGTATTTACGCATATTCAAGTACCTACATACATATATTGTGTTTTTTAAGCGCATATACATATCGTCGTTTAAAGTGCATTTTTGCGTAAAAGGTATTTTCATTTGCGTAGCGGACATTGGTTGAACTTTACAGGAGAGCAAAAAAACTATTTCATTTAAAAACCGTTACTTATTTCTTCGTACAAACATAAATTTAAATAGTTACGTAGATCAGTTTATTAGCCATAACATTAACTTAGTGTAAAAAAAGAAACAAATTGAATTATTAGGACTCTTTTCTTCATGTGCGGTTGTGCAATTTTTATTTGGCACAAAAATCACGTATATGCGGAAATGAAATGGCAAAATGTTCAATATAATTCTTTTTTTTTAGTATTTTATCAAGATAAAAAAACAAAACTTATACATATATTACATTTTAAACTAAAATTCATATTTTTAATTAAGAAAACGTAATTTTGTTTACACATAGGTGGAGAACTCTTAAGGTAAATGTGGTAAATTGTCATAAAAGCTATGACAATCGGACGGCATCACTCTTTTAAGTTCTTGTAAATGTTGATATTTATTTTTGGTAATTTTGAGACCATTTTTGTGCGCTGGATTAAGAACATCCATGTTCCGAAGTTTCTTTCGGCGATTAGATAATTCTCTAAATTGGCCATCAAATTTAACTTTAAAATGAATGGCTGCATTCGGTGTGTATTTAAGAGCACGTAGATCAAATACCACATTATCACCTTTCCCAAAGCCTGGCCGTATTGAATCATAAATAAAATATGCTTTATCAGCATAGTTTTTAAAAAATGTAGGGTCCACATGTTTTACCTTATATGGGAACGGTTTCTTTCGAGCCTCCGTAGTTGTGGATACATACTGGCTGGGTAAAAATATTTCCCGATTTTTTAATTTGCGGTCGATCACTGAATGTACCGAATCTACTTCCATTTGAGTATGGCCCTTCTCTAGAAATTTTTGAATGATTTCTATTTGATGTTCAACAGCAAATCTTAGTAGAGCATTAGACAGAACAATATTTCTATTTTGAAATGTGCAACCATCACTGTATATAACTACTGGCTTTCGATTTATATGCAGTAGCGAAGAAATATAATTGACGTAGCAACTTGCGAAAGTCGAAGATTTTAAATCTGATTCCGTTTCATCAAACCAGTAGCATATGACTTCCTTAGTACCCAAATTGCAAAACGTAAAATTGTGGACAGCAAGTTTTGTTTTGTAATACGCTGCACTTGCGTTTAGTTTTGGGAGAAGCTTAACAGCTTGCAAATCGGCAGTAATTAAGTGAATTATCCCACTTTCCGCCAAAGCTTTACCGTCAGCCTTTTCTTTCCTTGCAGCATTTTTTAGCTCAATGTGGGAATCATATTGCTCTTTTGGAATATTTCCAGTTTCATAACCACAACAAATGTCACAATTATCTTTTTTTGGTGTGTATAGAGATAAGTTCTCCTCATAGAAAATTTGGTCGAATAACCTTCTTGATGCAATAGGCTCGGATAAATCTGAAGCTTTCTGTTTGTAAATGTTATAAAGTTGGGTTTTCGATTCTATTTGCGGTTCTAAATAGAACTTGTTAGATGATGCTCTGCAGTAATGAGATGGCAATTTTGGTAAGGAACGCAAAAAATTTTCTACAAACTTTTGTTTGGTTTGGGGAATATCACTTTTTGTTGAATGGGATTTCAAAGTAACATTTCGCACCCATGATGAAACTGTCGACGGTTTAATGCCTAGAGTACTTATAGACATATTTCTACATACTCTGATTTTTAAATTATTAAGCAATAGGTGGTAAATAAGTGCACACCTTCTTCTTGGTAAAGGATTTTTCTTTCTCTTGGGTACGTGAGTATCAACTAGCCTATTTACAAAAACTTGCTTTTTTTCCAATTCATATCTTTCCAGAACGTTTTGAAAATACTTTCTCTTTCTTTTTCGGTAAACTTTTCACAAAATAAAAACTCACTCTTTTCGCATGAGGGTGTACAAAGTGATGGTTTTAGCATTCTCGCGCTCTTCTTTACATCTTGCACTTGCTTCCTACCTGACAAGCGAAAACCAGTGTACTCTTCTCCCATCATTCTTTTCTTCTTGAAATAATTTTTATAATAATATACAAAATTGCGCGAGTACACTTCTTACTCACTTCACTTATTCAACCATAGTAAAATTTGAAATTAGCGACTAGCTTAAAATTTTAACTAAATGTAACGGTTGTTGGAAAAGAGATCTTAAAAATAAAGACTGAAAGAGTAAGAAAACTTAATTTTAAAGTAAGAGATAAAGAAAGAGTAGGTAGCCGAATGCAGTGATAGTTTTAATATATCGAGCCGTATGCACCAAGAAGACGTATGAGCCAAAATATAAGTTTTAGAGGGTAAGGTTTTTATTAATTTTCTTTACATAAAGTTTGTATGCAGCCAATATATTCAATTAGGCTCGTAACTTCGAAATTGCACATTTCACAGCTCTGAAATTTTGGGAGTTGATGCGTATGATAATAAATTATTGATTTCCATAAAAAAGCTAAAATCGCAAATCATCGTTGGCTCACACGGATCGATATAACTACATATATCATTGCGCTTGTATGAATGAACTGAAATCATACGCGGTAATGCTGCCAAATTTTAACAATACCCTTCATAAGCGATTATGCAATTTACTGTTATTATGCGTTTTTGTTGTTAGAATTGCAAAGTTTTGGTATGGATCGATAGAGCTGAGCGTCAGGAACTCAGGGTTGGAAAATCTCATTTTTGGCAAAAATTTCCCTTACTCGAAAATGAAAATACCTCTTACGCAAAAATGCACGTTAAACGACGATATGTACATAATATGTATGTACACCTGCGCTTAAATTTTGTATGAACTTCTAAGCGCACAAATTTATATGCACTTATGAAATTGTTTTTTTTTTTTAATCGCAAAGGCGGATGTACATATATATGTATGTAGCTATCAAGAATAATTGAATTACTAGAATAAAAATTTATTCATTATTCAAAATTATATGCAATTGCTTCAAATGTTTGGACTTATATTCAAAGACATTTTTATGAGATCGGAACGACATCATATATAAAGACACCTGCTTTGGTGTCACTTATAAATTTCCTCAAAAGTACTTAATTTTTATACATATATTTCAATATGATTTGCTCTTTATGTAAAAAATCTATTCAAACAACATGCTGTTATATAACACATTTAAAATCATATCATTATCTTAACTCTTATGCCTTTAAGCATATTTTGTAAGTTCGTTAGTGTGCATTATATAAATATATTACCTAATCTTTAATAAAAATCTGTAAAAACCACAAAAAAATATTTTTTTATTTAATCGAAGCAAATTTAATTACTTTCACATTTAAATACAATTTTTAATATTCAAATCACTATCAAATATGAATGTTTTGAATTTTATTATTTCATATTTGATGTGGATTTGAATATCACATAATTGAAAACAAAATGTTCGTACTCAAACAGCTTTCAAAAATAAAAATAGCATAAATTACTATGGTCGTATTCGATTGAACTTTAAAAATCTCAAATTCAATTCGAATATTTTCATATTTAATGCATTATCAAATATGCGCATATCTGATTTAAGAATTTTGCTCTATACAGTACTTTCGTTGACGTTTTAGTAAGATCAAATACGTTTTTATTTGATTTTACTATTTTTTCCCTCAGTGTACAAACGTATATCAAATAAAGATCAAGCATCACACTTAAAAAAGTTGTCACATTCGCTTTTCTAGCAGGAGACTGACGAATTATTATATTGTAGAAAATGTATGTAATTTTTTACTATATTGCCCATTTGTATTATATTGTATCTCTATAATTTTAGAAGATCCCAAAAGCTGACATATTGGCTAACCATAGTCATGCGTGAAACGAATGTGATGGTGAACAAAGTACACAAAATGTTGTCAAAAATAAGCGGCGAAAGCGGTGAGGATTTCCACCAAGAAATTGAAAGTCTGTTGCCCTTAACAGCCATCGACGCCATTTTTGATATTGAAGAAAGACTGAAAGTCGTAAGTATACTTTTTAAGCTCCTAATGCATTTTATTCAATGTATTTTTTTATTCGAACATAACTATTTTCGTTTTATCAACAATTATTCTGTATAGGAATCGTACCTGTACCATCTCAAAGGCGCAAACGCACAAATTGGTGATGTGATAAAGAGAGGCTTTACGGTTACCTTGTACTTTTTTCTGTTTTTCATAGATTTATTTTGAATTACATAATAACAAATACAGGGGAAATTTTCAATAATGCACCCGGAACCGGAATGTTTCGTTTCTTTTTCTGGCGATAGATCACTAACATGCAAACGAATTCTTACGGAAACTTATAGTTCATTAATAATACAGCATTTTTGTGTAGAACACCCTTATGCTGCGCTTTGAAAAATAACCCTCCCTTTCTGGAGTTATATCTGGAGAGATTCACAGTAATTTTGCGTAGTCGGGAGTGTTAAAATTAGTAAAATTATCATTCACAGAACTTTTCCTGAAGGATTCATTGAAACATTCTTAGTGGTTTGAAAATAAATACGGCGGGCGCATTATACTGAAGCCGACCCTCCACCACCTATAATACGTATTTGAACGCGTCTTTATTGGGACGAAAGTTATTACTGAAATGGTAATATACATTCATAATTCGTTAGCTGCTTTTTTATAGTAGTCAACACAATAATTATCAAATTCAGAAAATGCATTATTATTCTTGGGTGAAAATATATTTCAATTTCCAAAACCTACATGCACATGTAAATCACTCTTATTATCATTATTTCAAATTTTTCTTTCAATAGAGCCACGCCATGTTTGTGGCTTCTCGCGACCGGTTGATTAATGATTTACATATATTCACACTTATTCCAACTTCATACATGCATTTACACAATTTACTTAAACTTTTATTGTAATTTTTTGATATATTGTGAATATTGCCGCAACCAAATACTTGCGGCTAATTTCGACAAGAAAAACTGTCAAAATGTTCGTTCATTCGGTGTTCATAATGCCGATTTACCGAACTTCGGAAGAATCGGCGCGCCGTCGGTTTTCATAATGTCGTCATTTCGGTGCCGCCGACGGTGTTGGTGATATAGGCACAGGATTCTTGGTTTGTTGGTGGGCCAAGATCTCGCTTCCATTGGTCGGACCCACGGTTTTCTAGCTTTTGGCGGATCTGGCGGTGGCATCTGGCGACTGCTTCGTTGCATTGCCGGATTGCGGGGATAGTAGCGTAGCTTTAGTTGGTCGTGCTTCAAGATGATCGCACGTTCGGTGGTGGCGCTTGGACCGGTGATTGGGCTGAAGCATTCTTGGTGGTGTTTTAAGGAGTCATCAAGTTTGGTTCTCTGGTCACTGGTTAGATGTTCCCTGGAACTTAATGCGTACATGTTTGCAGTTCCATCTTCTCCCCCTATCGGCGTGCGTATTAGTGGTTTGCCATCCAATGTGAGCGTGACCTCCCTTTCGCATAGGAAATCCATTCCCAGGATCATTTTCTCGGCGAGATTGGGAATGTCGGTGATCAGCGTGTTGGTAGTTTGTCCGTTGTACCATACCTTTGTTGGATAGGCATGCGAGCTGTAGACACAGGTTTAGTCTGTCAATTGTATACTCCGTAGGCTGAGCCGGGGCTGAATTTTGCATTCTTGCAAATATTTCCCAATGGAGTCATCCACGTAAGTCATGGTGGCACCGGTGTCGAGTAAGCCTTTCACGCTCATCCCCTCTACGGTAACTTGAATGTAGAATCGGCTGTCTCCGGGTCCTCCAGTGTATGAAGGGAGCGACGGAAGTTTCTTCTTTGGTTGGGGCTGGTTGGTTTGTGATGTTTTTCGTTTCTCTTGTGCACTCGGTGTAGTCGTGGTTGCTTTACTGGTAGTTGCGTCGATTTGCACTTCTTTGGTCCGCTCGCACGGGCAATCTCTTGACATGATGTCATCCTGGCTACATCTGGAGCAGAAGATCCTTCTGAGGTTTCGGCAACGGGACCGATAGTGTCTAGATTCTTTGCATCGCCAACAACACGCCTTGCTGTTGTACCCAGCTTGCAGGTGGCAGAGGCTGTGGACTACCACTTTTCCTTGTTTGGCTTCCTCGCTTTTGAGCAGCTCGTATTCATCGGTCAGTTCCGGCAGCTCTTGGAAAGTCTGGAATTCGCCCCGCTTAAGAAAAAGGCGGTATTCTACTCGTAATCCATCGTAGATGCGCTCCAGATGATCCTCTCGGCACATGGTTGGATGCTGTCGGATGAGTGTCTGTAGGACAAAGGTAGTGTTTGGCCTTTTAATAATAACAATAATATGATAATAACCCACGCCCTCCAATCCCGCCCGACCGCACGAGAGGCGCACCCGCATGACGTACGGATATTTTTTATTTAAATAAAATGCCGAGGTGTTGAGTGTCAGGAGTTTGTTAAGCGGCGAGATCTTAAACTGCTCAGCTACAGAGAAATAAAATCATCAGCTGAGTATAGTACATGTGAAGTTAGTCTTGAGAATTATAACTGAATAATCGCTACTATGTGTTAAGATATGACAGTATTTTTTCCCTTATAATGAAAAGCGTGTCCGAAATATCTAAGAAGCTGGAATAGGAATTAAAGCTCTTACATAAACCCCGGAAAGGTTCATTTAATTCAAAGTTTGATTTACACTGCTTTAAATAGATAGGGTTGAAGTGTCTTGTTGAACGAGAAGGAATGTTAAAGTTTATTTCAGCTAGCAAGAAAGGAGAAAGAATTAAGCCATTCAAGAGCTTAACGATAAATATTACCCCTAACATTTCTCGTCGACTTGCAAGAGTCGGAAGATTAAGGAGTTTTAAACAGCTAGTATACGGTGGAAGATTGTAACCAGAATCCCAAGGCAAATTTCTTAAAGCAAAAAGCAAAAACTGTTTTTGGATTGACTCTAAGCGATCAGAGTAAATGTGATAGTATGGATTCTAAACTATCGAAGCATATTCCAATATAGGTCTTACTAAAGTTGTAAAGAGTGTTTTAGTTATGTATGGGTCGCTGAATTCCTTTGACCAACGTTTTACAAACGCTAAGACACCTCTTGCCTTATTTGCTGTAGCATTAATATGAATGTTAAAACTAAGTTTGCAGTCCATTATTACACCTAAATCCACAAAGTAATTTACTTGTTCGAGACCTAAGTCATTTATTGCATAAGAGGCTGCACGGTTTTCCGGGAAAAGCGCATGAATTTACATTTATTGAGGTTAAGTGGCATTAAGTTAGTATCACACCAAGAAACTAAGGAATTTAAATCTTCCAGAAGCAAAGTTCTATCATCAAATGAAGAGATTGATCTAAAAAGCTTTACGTCGTCCGCATACAATGAAATTTTTGAGTGTTTGATTGTAGTAGTTATATCATTAATAAACAGCAAAAACAGACTGCCTTGAGGAACTCCTGAAGTAACATGAATAATAGACAAGTAGGCATTTTTGAAAACATCATATAACATCAGTAGGCAAGTTTTGAGAAAATCCATTAGAAACACTAGGGGTAAACTCCAGTAGGTTTGTGACCGTTAATTTACCCTTACAGAAACCGTGTTGGGAATCACAAATTAATCAGGACGTTAAATGAGACAATCTATTGGTAACTATTCCTTCAAATAATTTAGGAATACCTCGATAATTTTCGCTGGATTTGTGCATCCATTTCGCTCGCACGTAGGCACCCAAGGCGCAACGCAGGTCAGCGACGCTTTGCCCTTCGACGAAGATTTTGTTGTGTTTGCACACTTCGACCAGTCTCTGCTTTTTGAGTAGATATATCCACTTGAGTGAGTCGGTGTTCAACGTATCTCTATTCTCTTGTATGTTCGATGAGCCCGCTCCGGCAGTGTTGGTGCTTGTTGTTGCTTTTGCACTGTCATCTGCGGAAGCGGGTCCCTGCTCGGGTGCCATTTATGAGGTGGGTTTTGCAAAGGCTGGGGTAACGCTCAGCCTGTCCAAGGTTAAGCAGAAGTCCCACAAATTCTCACTGAATAAAGAACACAGTATTAATGTGTTAAGATAGAACACACACACATGGCTTGAGATGTTGAGAGAGCCGCAGCTTTCCGTCACAAGAGAGCGAGAGACGGAGTCGGGAGAGAGACAGAGAGAGAGTAGCCGAGTTGATTTTCAGCGGTCGGTGTCGGAGCTCAGCGGTAGTGAGTGCGCAGATTCCAGCGGGCGGTGGTGACAATAGCGGGCGGCGAAGAGAAGTACCGTCGCGGGGGGAGAGTAACGTCAGGCGGATGGCAGAGGCGGTGGTAGCGAGACGACGGGGCAGGAGACGGTGACGGAACGAGTATTTCCCCTTGATGCTGGTCAGTGTCGCTGAGAAGTAGTTACCTTCGGCTCGGTTGATGCAGCTCTGGGCGTTTCCAAGATCCGGGTCGAAGTTCCTACAATAACTACGGAGACTCCGGTCTCCATGGTTGCACACTACTGGTAGATGCGGAGTGGAGGACGGAGTTGTACCAGGGGGGGAGGGGGGTGGGGGGAATGGCGGTGTACCAGACCGGCATAATGATTCCCCCTCGGTAATATGAGCTGGTCCACAGCCAGAGCCAAGTGGAGGAGGTGCGGAGTGTCATAAAGCTGCAAGGCCGCGATTACTTAGTCGAGGACTAGGCGAAGATTTCCGACCGTTACCCTCGTTAAGCAATGGACGACTAGCACCATGACGCCACCTCATCCACCAGACCAGCTTACAGGAGGTTAAACGCCTTAAAGACGTCCACTCCCGCAGGCTTACCTACGAAGACTGACTTGCATTTGCCAATTACCGAGCTTTTATATGGCCGATGCGTTAAGCGGTCTAAAGCTGAAGGTACATAATAATATAATAATACAATGGCGCTGTTATAACTCTGCCGAGTTTTATGGCCGAGCTTCTCTCCCAATTCGAGGTGTGCTCCTTTTTGTTTTTCCTACTAATTGGGTGGACCTACAGTTTTATGCCGGCTCCGAACGGCGAATGCATTTTTTGTGAGAAGCTTTTTTATGGCAGAAATACACTCGGAGGGTATGCCGCCCACTGCCGAGAGGTGACCGCTGCTCTTAAAAAATCCAATTATTGGATTTTTACTAATTCGAAAAATTTTTTTGGTGTTTTGCTCGGACCGTGGTTTGAACCCAGGACCTCTGGTATAGCAGGCGAGCACTCTACTCACTGCACCACAGCGGCTGAAGGTACATACTGTTACGTATTTGTCGATAGCTCGATTATTTCTATCGGGTTCGTATCGCTGAATTGTTAAATAAAAGTCTTTATTTACTTCTTAATTCACACTGCTTTATTTCACGACTAAAAAGTCTACATTTGTTTTACTTGACTTGATGTTAACACTTCTACGGTTAAGTTACGACTGACTGCGGAGCGCCTACTCGCCGCTTTATATAGTCTGCCAAACGCAATCTGGAAAATTCTGGCAACACTGGAAATTATCTGGTCTCTTGTTCTGGCAGTTTCCTTAGAGGTGTGTTCAGTCATTATTAGTGATGTGAGTTGAACCGATTATATTCGTCACACTGCCCTCCACCTAAGTCTGATCGTCCCGATCTGACACATTACTCGTTCCAAATGCTGCTAGCCTTTCCAGATGAACCACTTTCATTTTATTCCTCGGTCTTCCAATCGTTTTTATGCGATACACAACATCGTTGAGCCGTTTAATTACTTTGTAGGGCCCTTCCAAAGTACACTGCAATTTCGGGGACAAACCTTTCTTTCGCTGCGGGTTGTATAGCAAAACTACACCATTTCCACTTTAAAATGAGAAACCTTCACATTAAAATCAGATTAGTCAGTTTGAAATGAGAAACTTTCATTTGAAAATCAGAATAGTCACTTTAAAATGAGAATATTTCACTTCAAAATGAGAAACCTTCATTTGAAAATCAGATTAGTCAATTTTAAATGAGAAAGCGTCACTTCAAAATGAGAAAATTCATTTGAAAATGAGAAATTATCATTTTAAATTGAGAATAGTTCATCAAATGTATAAACTGAATAATATTTTTTTTGTAGAAGGACCACATTTAATAGAACAACGACTATAATACCTAGAAAACTTGGTGGACGAATCCAAAATAACAATAACTCGGGGGGTTGTGCACGGGCTTTTCAACACGTCTCCTCTTTTCATACGAGTGTGCAGCTTTAGAAGACATGCCTGTTGGTACCTGAATAAACTTAACTTTTATTAAAAACATGTTTCTCATTTTCAATTGATGATTTCTCATATTAAAATGAAAATTTCTCATTTTCAAATGAAGTTTTCTCATTTCGAAGTGACGCTTTCTCATTTAAAACTGACTAATCTGATTTTCAAATGAAGATTTCTCATTTCGAAGTGACGCTTTCTCATTTAAAATTGACTAATCTAATTTTCAAATGAAGGTTTCTTATTTTAAATTGAAGCTTTCTCATTTTAAAGTGGAAATGGTGTAGATCTCCCTCAACAAAACCTTCTGAATTCATCGCCTTGTCGTATCTGGCCTTCATCTTGTCACTCATGATCTTTGTTCACTGTCTCACAAGATCATGTATTTCTCTCATTTCCTCTTCCAGAACGTTGTTAGATTGTCTGGCATTTATTCCCGCATCAGCACTTATCCCAAATTTGAAGTCAGCTGGCAGTCGAAGATCACTACCAAAGATTACTTTTGCAGGAGTCTGACCTGTTGTATCGTGTACGGCCGATCGATATGCCATCAGGAACAGAGGAATATGAGTGTCCCAATCTCTCTGGAACTTGTCCACCACTTTTCGTAAATGTTCCTCTAATTTTCTGTTAAATCTTTCTACCATGCCGTCTAATTGTGGATGCAACGCAGTTGTTCGGGTTTTCCTGATACCCAGTGTCTTGCACATCTCCTGCAACACAACTGATTCGAAGTTCCTTCCTTGGTCAGAATGTAGCTTTATAGGTGCACCATATCTCGCCACCCAATTGTTGGTGAATACTTCGGCTATAGTTTCTGCTTCTTGATTTGGAATCGGGTGCACCTCCGGCCATTTGCTGAAGTAATCCATGACCACCAGTACATATTTGTTTCCAAGTTTGCTAGTAGGAAATGGCCCAGCTACATCCATGGCAATTCTCTCAAAGGGTGCTCCTGAGTTATATTGTTTCATCAGCCCATGACTCCTGGATTTGGGACCCTTAGCCTTTTTGCACACATTGCAGTTCGCAATCCACTCAACAACTGTCTGACGGCAGCCGACCCAATAAAACCTCTTCTTGATTTTCTCTACCGTCTTTGTTACTCCAAGATGACGTCCACTTGGACCATTGTGTAGTTCATTTAGCACATCCGGTATTATTTTCCTTGGAACAACTATCAATGTTTTAGAACTTTGACCATCTTCACTCTCCCAAACACGATGTAGGCAACCATTTACCAATTGCAAACTATTCCACTGTGCCCAATATGATTTGGCAACAGGACTCTCTGCTGACATCTCTTCTTTTAATGGTCGCTCATTTTGTTCCAAACCGATCATTACGCGTGCCAGATCTGGATCTTCTAGCTGACACTTCCTTAATTGTTCCGCATTCCATTCGTCTGTACATGTTATTGTCATTAGCCGAACATCTATGATGTCTTCCTTCCCCTCAGCTTAAGAGCAATGCTTGCATACATGAT
Organism: Urophora cardui; assembly: GCA_960531455.1. Taxonomy (NCBI): domain Eukaryota; kingdom Metazoa; phylum Arthropoda; class Insecta; order Diptera; family Tephritidae; genus Urophora; species Urophora cardui. The sequence goes on along the minus strand of OY482675.1, from coordinate 25,840,021 downwards.
TACATGGTCGCCGCGACATTGCATCAGCATTTCCATGGGTACTGCCTTTACGATGGTCTATAGAAAAGTAATAATTTTGTAGTCGCTCAATCCACCTTGCTAACTGACCCTCCGGATTTCGGAATTTCAAAAGCCATTTTAACGCTGCATGATCAGTCCTGACGTGGACTTATGGAAGTGTTTGATGCATTCTACCAATGCCAATAGTTCTCTTCGTGTTACACAGTAATTTCTTTCCGGTTTCCCAATTAATCGGCTGTAGTATGCGATAACCTTCTCCTGTCCGTCGATTTCCTGTGACAAAACACCTCCTATAGCATAACCACTAAGGTGGAGTGAAAACATATGGAGATTTTTTTTTTGTTCTTTTTTTGAACGTACCAGCAATGAAAAGTTGCCTTTATACGAGTTAATGAACCCCACAAAATTTTATGGCGATAGGACGACGTTTTGAACTGCCCCCAGCCCCGCAAAGTTGAAAGCAATAAGCACGATCTGGTACAAATGTAAAATTTCTAAAATTATAAAATCAAAAAACGAAGTATGAAGATTGATAAAGATGGCCAAGCTGAGTATTAAAGTGAATTTATTTTTTTTTGGAAATAGCAACAACAAAAGTTATTAAAGGTCAAAGTATATATTATGCATTTTTTAAATTGCAATTACTTAAAAACTACTGTACCGATTTCGAATGTTTTTATGCCGTTCAATAGGTATTTGGATTCCCTTTAATTTAATATATACATTTTATATATTGAAAGTAAGGGGGGTAAAAGGGGGGTTGACCCCCGCAGGGGGTGTTATGGAACCCACATAAAATGTATATCAAATTAAAGGGAATCAAAATGCCTATCGAATGGTATAAAAATGTTCAAAATCGGTTCAATGGTTTTAAAGTAATTGCAATTTAAAAAATGCATAATATATACTTTGACCTTTAATAACTTTTGTTGTTGGTATTTCCAAAAAAATAAATTCACTTTAATACTCAGCTTGGCTATCTTTATCAATCTTCATACTTCGTTTTTTGATTTTATAATTTTAGAAATTTTACATTTGTACCAGATCGTGCTATTTTTTTCAACTTTGTGGGGCTGGGGGCACCTCTAAACATGCGAGTAGGTCAATAAAATTTTACAGGCTTATTTCTGGGCTACAAAGGTGCCGTTCTGGCTTTGGAACAAATTGAATTTCCAAAAAAAAATTTTCACTCCACCTTAATAACCACTCGCTATCAGTATCCAAAATAAACCTCGCTTCTGCAACCGGGTATGCTAGCATTGGAGCAATACAAAGCCGATCTTTTAACGTTTGGAAAGTCATTTCTTGTTCCTTCCTCCACTCAAAAGTCTTATTTTTCCTCATAAGCTCCGTGAGACTATTTGCTACGCTGGCAAAATTTGGTACAAATCGGCGATAGTATGTGCACAGCCCAAGAAAGCTTCGCAATTCATGTAGATTCCGAGGTCTTGGCCAATCTTTTACTGCTTCTATTTTTTCGTTATCTGTCCAGATGCCCTTTGTAGTCACTTTATGTCCCAAGTATTTTACTTCTTTCTTGAATAATGCACATTTCTTAGGACTTAACTTGTGACCAGCGCCAGCTATTCTTCGGAAAACTTCCTCCAAATTTTTGAGATGTTCATCAAAGCTTTTTCCCAATACAATGATATCGTCCAGGTACACAAGACATGTTTTCCAGTGTAATCATTTCAGTACCTGATCCATAAGTCGCTCAAAGGTAGCTGGGGCATTACATAATCGAAATGGCATCACCGTAAATTGCCAAAGACCATCGCCAACACTGAAGGCTGTTTTCTCCTTGTCTTCCTCTTTTACTTCGACTTGCCAATAGCCGCTTTTCAAGTCCAGTGTTGAAAACCATTCCGTTCCAGATAGCGAGTCCAGAGTGTCGTCAATTCTTGGCAATGCGTAACTATCCTTTTTCGTTACATCATTCAGTTTCCTGTAGTCAACGCAGAATCTCATCTTGCCATCTTTCTTTTTAACAAGTACTACCGGAGAACTCAATGGACTGACTGATGGTTCAATTACCCCACTGTCGCTCATTTCTTGTATAATCTGGCTCACCATTTGACGTTTAGCTAATGTAATGCTGCGAGGAGCCTGACGGATTAGCTTTGCATCTCCGGTGTCAATCTGATGCTTCACAATATTTGTCCTACCTGGTTTTGTACCATCCTTGTCAAATATGCTGGAGTACTTGACAAGTAATTCTTTCGCCTTTCTTTTGTGATTCTCCTGAAGTTCTTCTTTCCAAGCATTTATTTCATCTGAAATATCTGTATTGCCATTACAAACTTCTCCTTCGCAATTCATGATGATGTCAACCTTTTCGCACTTTCCCAAGATAGCACCTTTGGAGAGTTTGACTGTTGACTTGAACTTATTAAGTACTCTTACTGGTATACGTCCATCATGTTTTGTCATAGCCAGGGTTTTTCCAACAAGTACATTTGATTTAGTTCTGTTTCTGCTTCAACAACCCACAACCACAATTTGTTTGTCCCACAATCTCCATCAATCTTTGCCCAAATAATTGCGGCACCTCCAAGTTTTTGTAACTCATAACCTTGTTTTTCATGTCAATCTTAATGCCTTGGTCGATTAGGAAGTCCACACCAATTATGACTTCATCAACAATTTCCGCCACTATGAAGGTGTGTAGTACGACAACATTACCAATTACAACTTCGCACGTAACTTCCCCTAGGACTTGGGTATCCTCGCCTGTTGCCGTACGCAATTTTGCTCCAAACAATGGCCTTACTTCCTTCTTTACCAAGTCAGATCGAATGATGGAATGAGATGCTCCCGTATGCAAAGTCAACATGCGCTCTATTCCGTCCACGGAACCACCAATAGTAACATTACTCTTGCTTCTTCCTAACTGAGAGACAGAGATTATGGGGCTTTCCATTGTGGAGACCAGCCGACGCCCCTTTTGGCTGGTCCGCTTTAGTTTAATGACTCAGTTGATTTGGGCGCTTGTTCATACCCATCAATCTTGCGCTTGCGCCCATCTGCAGTACTGAACTTACTGGAATCATTGCTGTAATGACGTGCTATATGTCCTATTTTTCCGCATCTGAAGCATTTCACAGCATTACTTTTCTTTTTCTGCATTTCATTCAACGCCTCCCATACAGCGTTGCCGTTTGGGCCACTAAAGTGGCAATTTGAACCTTTTTTAAAGCCAGGCCACCTGAACCCAACTTTTTGAAAATATGCAATATTTGAACCTTTTTAAAAATTCGGGCCTTTTGGTCCTTTTTTACTTTCAAAACTATAATTATTAAATAATTTTTAGTGTTTTCTTAAATATAAGAACAAAAAACCTCTTTGTTATTATTTTACTTTGCATTGGCAACTCTTCGTTTTGAAAGGTTCTTTATTTAATTTGTTTGCCAACACTACCCTTGAATACTTTGAAATTTGGTCTGTTCGTTAAGATAATGAAAACGCACGGAGCAACCCAGACACACACAAACACATATAGCGTTCGTTGATCCGTAGGAAAGTGCAAGAAATGTAGGAATTTTACCACAATTTACATTCTTTGCACTCATATTCGCTCTTTTTTGGTAAAACTCCTACGGTTCTTGCACTTTCCTGCGGCTCAACGAACGCTATAACAGTTTTTTTTAATTCCTTGCCTTTCTCCGGCTATTACGTCTGCTCAACGAACGATCATTTTAACGCTGCGTTAGTGTAGAGAATATTTTAGATTCCATTTTGTTCATTAAATAAACCACAAAAATATACAAAAATGTGTTTTAGCTAAAAAAAAAATTGGGGCCACTTTTTTTTATTTTTTGGGCCACCTTTTGAAATTTTTGAGCGGCAACACTGCTCCCATATTTTGCTTAGTAAGCCTGGCGTTTCCACTTCCACATGATGAGCCTTGTAAGTGGGCTTGCTTAATAGAGATGCCGTTTCCTGCGTCAACGCATATGAGACCGTTTCAGCGAAAGTTCCTTTTGGGTTTGCATAGGTAGCCCGCTTCGTTTCAATATCTCGTATTCCCTTGATAAAGCTTTGATTCTTTCGATGAATTCTTGAGGTTCTCCTGCGTTTGCCAAATGAGCTAGCCTCTCAATCTCAGAAGAAAATTCTTGTAACGTCTCATTTGGTTTCCGGAAGCGATTCTGTAATTCCATTTGGTATATCTGCTTCCTGTGCTCGCTACCATAACGTCTTTGAACGGCACCCATAATTGCGTCATAGCTGTTCCTTTCGCCCTCGCTAACAGTCTGTAATATTTCTGCTGCAGGTCCTTTCAATGCTACGAACAGGGCAGGGACTTTGTCCTCCGCACTCCAATTATTTACAACTGCCGTTTTCTCAAATTGTAGCTTGAATACTTGAAATGGACCACTTCCATCAAACGACGGAAGTTTTATCTTCTGTGTAGCAGTTGAAGCGATTGGACGACTTAGTTGAACATCCTGAAGACGGGCTTTCAATGCTTTTACATCGTCCTCTAATTTCTCTTGTGTTACTTCAAGGACCTCCTTAACTTGTATAATTTTTGCATCCTGTGCCTTGAATTGTAAGGAAATGCGTTCTTCTTGTGCCTCCAACTGAGCCGCAATGCCGGACACCTGTGATGAAAGTACTGACTGTTGCAATTCCATTTTGGACGTTATCTGTGCATGTTGTTCTTCGATTTTTGTCGACATCTGTGCCTGTTGATCTTCCAGTTTTGCCGATATTTGTGTCAGTACAGCCAATATCGAGTTCATGTCTACGTTTGCTACTGACCGTGGAGCCTCTTCATTCTGGGTTTCTTCCTTTTGGACCTCTTCCACATCATCGTTGAAATCAAACTCATCTACATTAATGTTATATGCTTCCATAGCTACTCTTAACCTTGCCTGTAGTTCAATTTTATTGCCGGTTGTACTCAGGTTTCCCTTTTCTAACTCCCTTTTAAGCTCTTGGATTTTCAATTCGTTTAACTTTGCCATTACCCTTATTTCGTTATCCTTGCTTCAATATCCTTGCTCCTGGAATTTATTTAACAATCCCACTTCTGACACCAATTGTTACGTATTTGTCGATAGCTCGATTATTTCTATCGGGTTCGTTTCGCTGAATTGCTAAATAAAAGTCTTTATTTACTTCTTAATTCACACTGCTTTATTTCACGACTAAAAAGTCTAAACTTGTTTTACTTGACTTGATGTTAACACTTCTACGGTTAAGTTACGACTGACTGCGGAGCGCCTGCTCGCTGCTTTATATAGTCTGCCAAACGCAATCTGGAAAATTCTGGCAACACTGGAAATCATCTGGTCTCTTCTTCTTGTTCTGGTAGTTTCCGTAGAGGTGTGTTCAGTCATTATTAGTGATGTGAGTTGAACCGATTATATTCGTCACAATACTTTTATTGCTGCGTTGACGGCGTTCATGTGTATATGCGTTGACGGCGTTGAATAATTTGCTGTTACACACCTTGCGTTATGACGCACTTAAATTGTAAACAAAAACAGCTGTTCAGCATTATCAGAGCATCTTTCATTTGGATTTTTGAGAAATATAAATTAAAATTAATAATTTTTCATTAAATTTTATTCCATGATTTTGTTTTTGCCTGTTGCAGCTTGGTTTTTTACACTTTTCGTTGTAAATTTAAAGTGACAGCCGTTCGTAACGCAAAAACGCCGGAAAAGGTAGCGAGTTGGGCTACTTTCGACGGCGACTGCGCTAACGCATTCGTAACGCCGCACAGTGGGGGCACCTCCATACAAACGCGGCCAAAAATAGTAATAATTAAGCTAGAATCTTGAAACTCGGAACTTAAGCTTTTTTGGTTGAAGTTAGTAAACTGTGAAAATTTGAACAAAATCCACCCACAAATACGCCCACCTCCCATATAACGGTATTTTTGAAATTTCAGCATTTTCCTAACTATTATAGCTAAAATGCTCCATTTTGATTAGTGTATACTTTTTTGAAATATAAATCAAATGCGGTAATCATTTTGGAAAAAGGGTAAAGCACTTCACCGTTTTTAAATTAAAAATATATGCACTTTTAAGTATGTTATAAGCATTTATCATAAAACTTTCATACAAAAAAATCGCATTTCAAAAAAATTTTATACCGGAAATGAAATTACACTTTTCTAAAGGATTTCAGTGTGATAAACCTGAGTCTGGAGTCAGATTTTCCAAATTGTTTCTAGTTTCTGAGATATTCATGCCCAAATAGGAAAAAAACACGTTTTTTGGCTCTATTCCCTGCTTAATATCTTTTATATAATTACTTTCCACTCAAATTCGATTTAACCAGTTGAAAGCACAATCATTACCCTTGAAAACAGCGTTTAGTTTCTTCGAATATCTTAATTAGAATTGGAAATATCGATATTTAAGTTTCACCATTTTGACAAATATTCCCCATACAAAAAAATTTAAACTTTTTGAAGCATACTTCTGGGCATTTTGTATGGGAAAAATGTACCAAAACTCAAAAACACCTTCCATAAAAATGTTCATAAAACAAAATGGAGCAAACGAATTTTTACAATTTTTTCGCCAGTTTTTAAAAGACATTCAGGAGCATCAAATATTAAAAAATTGAGGAGGTAATATTTTTTGTTTTTTTTTAATTTCATTTTAAAATTTTACAATTTTAACAATTTTTTTTTTTATATTCTAAAATAAAAAAGCTGCCAAAGATAATAATTAACGCTGATAAAAAAAATTACCTCATAATTTTAAAGTATGGACCATTTGCTGAAAGACGATAGAGAAATATTCGATTAGTCGCCTAAATATACACGTTTTTCATAATGTCAAAGGTAACATAATTAATGCATTTACAAAAACACAGTTTTAGGCAGATGGGAAAAAAATTATAAAAGCAAATGGAGCAAGTGGATTTTTAAAATGAAAATGCAGTTTGATTAAGAATATATTATTTCAAAGCATAAAAAAAAATTGAGGAGGTAATATTTTTTGTTTTTTTTATTTTTTTATTCAAAGTCGAGGAAAATTTTTTTATCATCGTCATTTTTTGTGAATATTTGAAAATTCATATAAATTCAACAGTGAGCGCTATTTACAACTAAGTTATTTTTTCTGAAAGAGAAAATCATTATCTATGTAACGATGTATCATTCGTGTATGTAGGTTAACAGTTAAATGAGAAAGAGCGTTTTGTATGAGGTGTGTTCATTGAGAAATAAAAGGACCTATTTTTTGCTCAACTTTGGGCACCCTGTACGGCTAAACGAAAAGATACTCAAAAATTTTTATATAAGCTTTTTTATTACAATTTGATGTATCTGTCGATCTCTGTTTAAAAAAATGGTTTTACTCATAGTTTAATTTTGAATTTATTTTTGGCCGCAATCACCCATTGTGCGCCGTCGTCTGTAAAAGCTTTCGTTGTGAATGCACATTAGACTGGCCGCAAATTTTTTTTTCTCGAATTCTATTAATAAACACTGCCTAAAAGGTGAGGTATGGTATAAGAAATAACGTCCTATTTTTTTATTCAGATCGCACCAAGCTTTGTTGACCCTCATCAAGCTTAAAAGGTTAAAAAATTTTTTCTTTAATTAATTTTTTATTTTTTTATTTTATGAAATTTCAAGAAATTAAGAATAATAAAAACAATATCAATTCAATAAAATGGACTTTTTGTGAGACGGAAATGTCTTACGATAATGTTCAACTACTTGCAGTAGGAATTGTTTATCCTCTTCGTCATACGTTAAGGTACGGTTAAAGTCTGTTATCAACTTAACTGCCCTTTCGGCTGCATCGTTCACCACTGCCAAAGTTTGACATGCCGATTTCGCTTTGCGATAATCATCTTTGGTTTGCCACGTAGAAGGATCCGAATTTATAAATGATGTATTAATATTCAAAGAAATGCTTTCATCGAAAAATGATAACCCAACAATTTCCTCACTCAAGTACCACAAATGGTTTTTAATCTTATGCAACAAGGCATTAGAAACTTCTTTATCAAAATATAAAATGGCATCTTTTATTAATTTGAGATCTTGTGCTGGTGCATCTATTGCATTAATGCATGTAAACCAATATGGAACGTAAATGTTTGTCAAGAAGATACAAATACTGCGAAGGTTTTTCAATTCCGATGAAGTCAATTTGAACTGATCGCGAAACAAAAATATTTTATAGCAATATATGCATTTCGACATGAACCTAGCATGCGATGTTGCTCCGGGTTGGCGTACTTTAGTAAAGTTTGGAACATTTTCTCCAATAAAAAGCAATGACAGTTGGAGAAGCTCCTAATAATCGGACCTTGAACTTTTTGATTTTTCGTACAACCGATACACAACTTCATACAACAGCCCCAAAAACATTGCGATTTCCAGCGCAACATGCTCATGTTGTATAAAAAATTGCAAGGTGTGTGGCTGGCATCATGACGATCGGATAGTGTACGCACACTATTCATTGTGGTTCATGTACGAGTAACATAGTTCTCATAATAAAGCGAGTTGTTGTACTTCACTACAAGAAAACCAAACGAGTAAGGTCCGGTTATACTTGCATAGCACAGCAGCGCACAACATAAGAACTGTCACATACGAAATCTGTTTAATTGGATTTCCGTGTAATCGATTACTCAACGCATAGCGGCACAGGGCACAGCATAGAAGTCTGTTGAATTTTGATTTCTGTGTTATGTGCTATGCGATTTGACATTTGGCAACACGAATGTGTGTGTGCTGAGTGTGCGAAGGGTTGCACGCAAGGCTAATTTATACAGGTTAACTTACTAAACAGCTGATTTTTCACTTTTTTCTACTGTTTTACTTTAATAATGGTGCTTATATCAAACTGGGATCAATTTTGAGCATGGTGCAATATGATTTCTACAAAGGCGAACTATGATTTTGACAGAAGCACCACAGAATACACAAACAATTTACATGGAGTGTGTATGTATGTATGTACGAATGTCGGGATGCGAAAACTTTTATTAATTAACCATGGTTGCACGTCTATGCGAAGTATAATCAGCTCTATGCGCTATATGTTTTGCGCTGCCCTGCTTTGCAATGCTATGCAAGTATAACAGGGCCTTAACTCGTTTGGACATATGAATGTACTCATGCAACAGTCTACTGACTACTGCTGACTATTTCTGGTAAAACTGTCAAACGATCAGCTGTTTGGAAATTTACTTCCCTGCTGGAATAGTTAGACTCATTTCAACATTTGTATCAGCACGTTAAGAGCAGGGTGAAAAACAGCAGCAATGTCTTGGAATTTGATTGTTTTTGCTCGTTAAGTACCGTTATATTCACTTAGCAACTCAAAGCAACGGTACTGATACTTTGTTTTAGGTGTAGAAAACGCAAGAAGGGCTCAGCAAGAGAATTTTTATCTCTCAAAACAGACATATTAAAAAAAATCATGTTCAAGGTTAAAAAATAAAATTTTCCATACATTGGGCTCAATGAGGGCCAACTAGACAACAACGGATCGGGCCAAAAAATTAAGGCCGTCTTTTTAACCCTAAACCTCATATTTTAAGAACTGTTAATATACAAATTTCAACAAAAAAAAAAAATCCATACATGCTGCGGCCAGTCTAATGCACATGGTCAATATTTTTTGACAACCACGGTCTTACGCATTTAACGCAGAACGCGAGTTATGTTCCTTCGCTTTTAGAATTGCAGTATTTGCTGTGTGTGTAGTAATCACAGCAAGTGTCAATGAAGAAGTGAAACACCAATGTTAATTAGCATATTTATTATTTGTGCTTGCCTGTGAGTGTTGTTGTTGTTGGAAGGCAGTTATGTAGTTATGCTGACATGCAGGTGTAGCGCCGTTGTTTGTGTTTGGCTGCAAGTGTTATTGCTATTGTGCTGACATGCGGGTGTACTTAGTCGGAGGGTACAGGGTGGTTTATATTATTGTAATGCAACATTACAATTTGAGCAGTTAAAGTTAATTTCACAATTCTTGTACTCTAAGTTCTTTAGTATGGCAAAGATTATCACGGTAGTACGAAATTTTGTTTATTGCTTGGTCGCGTACTGATTTACGATCATCGTAAAGCATTGATAGCACTGGATCACAAAATGGAATTTGTTGTCTGTATGTAAAATCGGTCGCTGATTCCGAGAATCAGGTTCATTTTTAATTCTATGGGAAGGTTTTTGAGATATCGGAAATTGGCCAATGGCTCCACTTAATCCAGTATGTCTCTTTAACGCATTGATCTATCTACGTTGGAGTAACACCAAACTAAAGAAAATTAAATTTCCCATACATGACTCCTATAACATTTTTCTCTAGGTTTTATAGTTTCTGAAATATAGATGAGTCAATTTGAAAATTTTCAATTTTTTACGAAAATTTGAAGAAAAAATTTACTTTGTCAGGCAATATCTTTAAAACAAACGTTTTTACCTTTAGCTTTACTTCTTTGCGTGAATCCCCATTCTACTGGCAAAAAATAAGCTATCAACGAAGAAAATCCATGGTAAAATAGAAATGTCATAGGCGATCATGTAAATATAGCCAAGTCGCGCTATGCCTCTACACAGGTACATTCACGTACAGGCACGGGAATCAGTGTACGAGTACGAGTACCTCTCCTTTACGTTGGCCGCATTGCCGAGGCGAAGAGGTTTAAGCGATATACTGAGATGGAACCTCGGTGTGTGGTGAACTAAGAGGAATGCCATTCCATTTACCTGCATTCGTAAAGAAGTTTAGCCAACCAATCCAAAATATAAGCTATCAACGAAGAAAATCCATGGTAAAATAGAAATGTCATAGGCGATCATGTAAATATAGCCAAGTCGCGCTATGTCTCTACACAGGTACATTCACGTACAGGCACGGGAATCAGTGTACGAGTACGAGTACCTCTCCTTTACGTTGGTCGCATTGCCGAGGCGAAGAGGTTTAAGCGATATACTGAGATGGAACCTCGGTGTGTGGTGAACTAAGAGGAATGCCATTCCATTTACCTGCATTCGTAAAGAAGTTTAGCCAACCAATCCAGTAAGCCATCTTCTACGCGGGTGTTGGAAATGGCGGGATTGCCGCACCAACACCACTCTAATCCAAGGTGTTCAGGTATACGTGCCGAAGGATGAATGGTCAGTGGGTGGTTAAAAGAACTGATCCCGTACGGTCCCCTCCGATGCCCGGGAAAAGTCGGTTGTATAAGTGCCTTCTTCCCGGATCTCGGCTGTGCGGACGAGTGACGACCCTTTCCGGACTACTCGTGGGAACAAAAACAGATGCAAGACAAAAATGAAAAAAAACCAAAAAAATAAAACAAACCAAGACAAATTAACGAACGAAACGGAATCGGATCCAACAGTAACGGACAAAGATACCCTTGGAGACAGATTCTGAGGAAGAGACGCTCTTGGCCTCGAGCCAGGAAACAATTAAAAGTGCATTGGGAAGTACCAATCATAGTACGCCCAGGGCACCAACAGCACAATAACAGAGCACATCCTCCAAAGCAGTAGGAAGCACCAACCATAGTGCACCGGCTGTGGCGGGGTAGCAAGAAAAAGAGGACAAGAAGTGTCTTCCAGATCCGGAAGAACAAATACCAGAGAGCACTCTTCATGCTGAAAAAGCTAGAAAATGGGGTTGTTCGAAGGATCTGGATAGATACAAACGGGTGATTGAGGAGCTTGAGACTTTCTAGCGGGAATATCAGGCTTCAAAACCACCTCTAACAACAGCAAGCGACGCCGGGGAAACTTATCAAAAGATAAATCGATCCGGCAACGAAAAACAACAGCAACAATAACACCGGGGCGACAAGGAAGCCCAAATAGGCTGACATGCCAGCCACAATACTACGTCACTTTAGCGACGTCGCCAGGGACCATCTGAAAGTGGCCATTGTGGATGAAAACAGCAGATCGCCAGCGACTATCCAACAGAACTGGATGGAGATCGAGGTCGGTTTGGCGAGGCTTGCGATGCGTCGCGTCCTCGTTAATCCAGCGGACCCCACCCGGTCCTTGACACCTCGGAGCTACTCAGGTATACAGTGTGATCAAATGTGCGTATCAGTTCTCTTTGGAGTTCTTAAAGAACGGCGTTGCCAAGGTCACCGAAGGGTTCGAATCTCTCGAACTCAAGCTGATCCAAGCATTGGACATCCCAAGGCTTCGTGCGCGCATTTGGCTACCCCCCATGGATGACTCGGGGGAGGAGCTGTTGAAATGCGTCAAGCTGTGCAACAGCCACATCCCAGCTATTGCAGATTGGCAGCTCATAAAGGCCGAAAAAACAATAGAAACCAGCAGACCAATACTCGTGGCGATCTGCGAGAAGTCACTCGAAGCCTTGGCAAAGGCAAACCATAAGGTTGCTTTCGGCATCCGAATGGCCAAAGTCAAGGTCTTCACCGGCGACAAGACACCAGATGAAGACGACCCTAAGGAAGAAGAGGTCAACTGCTGCAGGGCGTCAACATCAATGACCCGACGTCATAAAACATCATCTGCGCTCAGATTAATCTGCAGCACTCAAATAACCCTTGGTGACGGATAATCTGAGGATTCTCCTGTTGGAGGACAACATCGACATCAGTTTAATCCAAGAGCCCTGGGTACACAACCACACAATTGGACTAAACACCAGTACAATCACGCTACTGTACAAGGCTAACGCAGGTAATCCTAGATCATGCAAACTAATCAAGAAAGGCATTTCTCTGTACCGATTACAGCACAGTAGATACAACAGTGGTTAGATTAGGGGGCATTGACGAACGACCTGTTTTCGTGGTGTCATCATATATGGCACACGACAAGGAAGCTCCACCTTGTTATGTAACTGCGTGCGTTGGGCAGAGGCGAGGCGGAGGGCTGGCATGCTTGCATCCCAGGCTAGCTAGTCGTTGGGTGGATTCTTTTCCGGCTGCCTTTACCCACAGTTACACAAACAAAAAAAGGTGTTCATGCCATGTTGAAATAATGAAATCGAGAGAAACTAATAATAATGAAATCGGGAGAAAAGCTGTAAAGTGGAAACGAAAACAAACGACCTGTCCTAGTCCTGTCCGATGGAGTCTATCCCACCCTCTGCATCGTGAACACGCGAAGCCATAGGCGCTGTGCTAACTCCTATTACCTTACATCGCCCGTCCATTTAGTCCATTCCTACTTCCCCTCTGTCACCAGAGCAACACCAACACCAAAACATTAATCGCTTTAGCTATGCATCTTGATTTTGCCTAATTTCAATCTGTAGAAATGAAGACGAATACATACATCTTCATTTGCTTCACAAACTTCAACTCTTTATTATAATGCTATCATAACTACTCTTAATCTATACAATTCTTTAATTCTCTTCTGAATTCTGAATCTTAAATGTATGTATGCAAATAGATGTATGCCAAAACAAAAAATTCAATAATTCGCTCCTAATAACTATATTCTATTAAAATTCAAAAGAAATTCAAAATTCAAGCCTCTCCCTAATGTTATAATATTCAAATCTATTTATGAGTATATAAACAAAATTTTATCCATGAAGTTTCGTACTATGTATTTACAAAGCATCTGAGTATATATCTATATACCTATATTTATATGCAAATATGTACTTAAAACAAATATGGGTCACTACTAGCACGGAAATTGCTAGCAAAACAAAACAATGTTCCACTTTCAGCCCACCAACAATTTCCGTTTAATAAGTATGTATTAGACATATACGCCGCCGATTGACGCCGCCGCCGCCGCCATAATCCGTGAAATCGGCGTATCGGCGCGGCGGCGTGCGCTGGCGCGCCATACCCGTATGGAGCGAGATGTGTAAATATTTTCCTAGTTTTTCTAACTGCTAAAGTTCTTCAAAATTAAAAAAAAAGGAACCAATCGACGTGTTTTGACCTCAGGAACACGAAGCTGAATGCGGAAATGTTTTGTTTTTTGCCGGTTAAAAGCTATTAACACAAACTTTGGCTGTTCCCTACTTTACTAGCCTCAGTCCTAAAGAATTTAAGCTACTGGAAAATTTCAGTTCGTTGGCTTACATAATTTTTTCTCAGATACGGAACTTTTCTGGGATCTCTTCCATTTAGTCCTACTTCTCGAGGTCTGTTGCTAATTGTTCTACGCAAAACTGCACCATTTCAACCCTCCTTGATATCATTAGATGCCGAAAATGATCCCAAACATGCCTCCAGAATCGAAAACTCATAGTTTGAACGTAAGAAAGTTGCTGTTTTTGAGTATCCCTCACAGTTGTCGAACCTCAGCCCTATAGGGAATATTAAAGAAGACGATGGGGGATCAAAAATGGAAAAATAAGCAAGAGTTATGGAAAAAAAATTAAAGAAGCTTGGTACTTAATACCAGTCGCAAATTGCGCTGATTTGGTCAACCCTATGCCACGAAGAAGTAAGGAAGTTATAAAAAATAAAGGAGCTTCAACTAAACATTAGTTTAAATCTAGCTGCAGCAGTAATATTGTAGTTTATTTGAAAAAACAATCGAATTTAAAGTTTGTCCCTATTATTATTTCCAACTTAAATTATACATTTCATTATTTTTATTCATAAAAATTAAATTATTATACAAAAACCACCCCAGTCATTGAAGTATGTCCTCCCCGTGTAAGCATCAATATATGGTAATTATTATTTGGTCTTAAAATGAAATAAATGGAGAATTGCAAAATTTTGTCCCTATTATTTTTTCCAACACTGTATATACATATATTTATTTTAAAGTGCCTTATATATATATAAATATGTACATATGTAAATATATGTATGCATGTTTATTATCATACAAAATAAGCAAATGAATTTAAATTTACCCTTACATATCTGTGCCCGCAAATTAAAGTAGCCTAACTCAAAATATGGTGAACGGAGAAAACTCAATTTTTTGTCAAAATTCAAACCATTGGACCAATTCGGGTTTTTAAAAGGGGAAATAATGGATTTGTAGTGTTAGAGAAGGAATAGTTGTGAACCAGAAATCTTAAAGCAAGGTTAATTGCAAAAAATTGTCTTTTATAACTTAAGTGCTTTTATTGGATGCAATTTTTACGAAAAGCAGAATTAACTCGAGTTAAGTTCTTTTATTGTGTCGAATTCTTCCCAATAAGGTTTTTATTTCCATTTAACTCGAGTTAAGTGTTTTTAAGCGTAGACCTACCTTCGAGTCGAAAACGACCCGAAACGATAATTTAAGTGGATATAACTAACTAAGTAGTGGAATTAGAAGTCTTAGAGTTTTTGACTTTTAATTTTTGTTTGAAATGAATGAAATAAAAAAAAATAATCCATAATCCTACGCCGCGGATCGTTTTCAACCCGAACTGAATTTGCGTTTTATTTTACCGAATACTGAAAAAGGCATGGTACTAGGGAAATCACCACAAGAAGCTTGGTTTATCCAGAATTGATTAATGAAGATTCCCAGGCGAGAGGTTCAAAGCTATAACAGCTGGAACCGCCGAAAAAAGGGGCGCGGTAGCACTACTGTTTGATAGAAAATAGCTGGTAATTGTGATGGAATCGACATATAGAGTCATGTGCAAAATACATACATATATTTATAAACCCAGTGATGAATCTTTATATTCGTTTGTTTTTTTTTTTCGTTCAATTAAGGCATGTCTACAGCACACTCCATATGCGTATGACCATGAACCAAAAACTTGTGGTAAATTTTGTCAATGTTAGTATCACCTTGCATGAAGATTTAAAACATAGTACTAATAAGAGTTTTGGTTTTGGCCAGGACAGCAATCGCTATAAAAACGACATGTTTAATATTAAATGGTAAACTATTTAAGTGTTTGAATAAGCACGATGCTATTCCATTGCCACCACAATTTGCAAGGGTCTCATGCCACATATAACACGTAGGTTGTCCGGAAACACAGTCATGTACAGGTAAATAAAAAGTGTATAAAGCGTTTATAAAAATATTCAGAAGATCGCAAAAAGGTGTAGGAAGGTATATGCTAATCAGCACTATCTGACCCCGTGTCCGACTGACTATCGTTAAAAAATGAGTCCTTAATTGAGTCGTCGCTACTATAATCCATATTCAGAAAGTCTTCTTCCTCCATGTTACCAGGATCCATACCTTGTAAAAGGCTACACGATTAAAGTTTAATAACAATAATAACTAGCCGAAGGCCTGAGTTGTCAGTGCTATATAAAAAATATCTGTTAGTTTCTAGCTTTTAAGCTTAACTACCAATATTAATAAATAAAAAAAATAACAATAATAATACCCTGGCGATATTAAAACTCTAACGAGTTTTATTGCCGAGCTTCTCTCCCAATTCGAGGTGTGCTTCTTAACTATTGTTTTTCCTACAATTTGTGTGGACCTATAGTTTTATGCGAGCTCCCAACGGCGAATGCTTTTTTGTGAGAAGCCTTTTCATGGCAGAAATACTCTCGGAGGGTATGGGTTTTAATCAATTAGAAAAATTTTTTGTGGTGTTTGTGCGGACTGGGTTAGAACCCAAGACCTCTGGTATAGCAGGCGAGCACTCTACGCACTGCACCTCAGCGGCCACATTAAAGTTTAATTGATGAAAAAAGGTGTTTTATGTATACAGTATATAATAATTAATTGAATGTCTATAATATATATCCTTGAAAAATCTCTTATCTCAGTTTATCGTATCCACTTGCTTCCAACAAAAAAACCTAACTGAAGATAATAACGCATGAAATGAGAAAAATATTCTAACAAAAAAACCTAACTCGAGATAAATTGTGTAAAAATAAAAAAAAAATCACTTAAAATAACCTATTTCGAGTTAGGCTATGAAAACAAAATTGACAAAAAAAAATTATAATTCCTAACTCAAGTTAGGTTTTTTTAATAAACTGAAAACGCAAATAAATACGTCCATGAAGTACCCTCATAACTCTAGTTAGGATGTTTTAATAAAACGATTTTTCATACAATACTAGACTTAAGAAATTTGCTAGAAGATAAGTTGTTTTAACTGGTGCAAAATGTTTCTATCTGAGTTAGGATAATTTTTATATCTTAATAACTTTTTAAATATTACTCCAATTTAAATGGGGATAAGACAGATCGATGGGTTTTCCTCCATAGATTAACACTATAACAATAACTCAATTTCGCATTATCTCGAGTTAGGCTACTTTAATTTGCGGGCACAGATATGGATATGTGTATATTCTTCAATATTTATTTTCTTTATTTTATATTTTAATTTATGTAACAATTGTTTTTTGCTGTTAATAACAAAGTTTCAACAATTTAAGGTGGAAATTAGTTTATTGATTCCATTCAGCCAGCGCTATTAAGGTAACTAAATAAATTTAATATTTGAATAAGGATTGTGATTTGTAGATTTGGGGCAGGCGCGCCGGCGCGAAAAAGCACGCCGGCGTCGCCGCCGCCGCCGAAATGTTTTTGGAATAGCGCCGCCGCCGCCGGAATCACTGTTGGCGTATATGTCTAGTATGTATGTACGTATAACGAATAAATATGCAAAAGGTAATGATTAAAAAAAAACTCACCTTGGTTCTCCCAGCGTTGAAGGTACCAACAATGCTTCGCAAACCTAGAGTGGGAGAAGAGATAAACGTTCTAAATATTCTATACGTACCTACCTACTTACTATGTACCTATATACGTATATGTTGGCCTCTCTATTTTCTTGATGCACCTGTCAAAATCTGAGCTTAATCACTCGCTAGAATTCAGATGCGACGAGAAAGGCAGCAGATGGGATCAAGGAAATATTGGCGACCAAAAAAATTATTTAATAAAACTAAAAGTGGCCAAAAGAAGAATATGGTGGTAAATTATAAAGGCGGAATAAAACAACAAAATCAAAAGTAAAAATTCTTAAGAAAAATTTAATTTGGGGAAGCGGCCAATTAAATGGATTTCCCTAAAATGCACACGCGGTGCAAAAACAACAACAACTTAAATCAGTATGTATGCCGGCAAAACTTTTCGTGCACGATTGCATCTGGCAATGCTTAACAAAAAGGGGAAATCGCGGATGATCCAACCAAAAAAAAAGGTATCAAAAACTAAGTATAAATCAAATTAATTAAGGCGTATAAAAAAATAAGAAGGTAAGATTAGGCAAAACAAACAAAATTTCTTTTTATCTTGAGATGATCGCCACTGCTCCTGCTGCCAATGTACTCTTCTGCTTTCCTCCTGTTGAGATGTATGAATTTGTCCAATCTTCTTTTGTATGTTTGATGTTCGCTTCTGTTATATGTTCGATGTTCTCCTCTTTTGTCCCAAAAATGTTAATTATGCATGACAGTAGGTATGTATGATGATCCCGGCTGTGATTTAGGCCACAAACTCCAAAATTTTCACAAATTATTTTTCGTGGTTGTAAGTACCTATGTATATGCGTATGTGTGGTATGTACATATATCTCCGTGCGCAGTGAATGTAATTATGATCTCGGTGGTCGGCTGGGATTTGAACCACCAACCCAGAATCCTTCAAAAAATGCTGGTTCGATACAATCGATATTTGGGTGTTCGTTGTATATATGTATGTATGCTGGTATGTACATATATGGCTGTGAGGTGACTTGGCCAATTTGGAGTCCGGCCGTTAGTACGCACGCATTTGCATTGACTCAGAAATGTAATTGAATGGTGATGGTAGCGAAAGTATTAGTACATGGTATGTGTGTATGTTGTTGTTGTGTCACTAATTTTGTGGTGTGAATGGGTGAAATTTCTTTTTGTCTAGCCCAATCCTGGGGGAGGTCCTTACGTGGCCGACCTCTAATCCTTTGGATAATCCTGCTCCTAGATTGTTAGTGTCCTGTACCCGGCTGTGTAGCATGCAGCGGTCACTATGACCAACACAGTGGAGTGGGATTACTGGCTTCACGCGAAACTTTTTCTTTTTCAATTTTTATTTTAGTTTTAATTATCCTAAAGCACTTTCAAATAAAGCGGCAACCCTGTTAGTGCGCAGAAGTGATTTTTTATTCGGTGCTATATAATTTGAGTTTTTAGATAGTTGAAAGACTTTAAAAAGTTGTGTTTTTCAAAAACACATAGTGGCTGTGCCTTCTGTGTGGAGAAATATAAAAACTTGAAAGCTAAGTATCGAAAACTACTTAAATTATACTTGCAAAATTACATTTGTACATGTGTATGTATGTATTTACATATTTACATATGCATGTACAGTGGCGTAGTAAGGGGGGTGTTTGGGGGCCTGCACTTCCCTACGGCTCAACAAACGCTACAATTATTATACGGTATTGCTGTTATTAACATGCTAATAACAGAAAAGTAACGCCAATTATTAAAATTTCAAGTTTTCTTTCAATTACTTATCATCTTAATCAAATAATATTAGTATAAACTACAATGGGAATAAATATGCAATGTATAAGAGTATCTGAACTTGAGATTTTACTTAATGTCTGTCAAAATGGAATATTAAAAAACTAAATTATATAAGAAAATTATTATTTATAACCGTAGCACATTGGTAGATTTTCAAGTTTTATGCGGCCAAAAATATTTTATTGTGTACATCTATTCCAAATTGCTTGTTTAATGCAAAATTTTAATAATTTGTGTTAAAAGTAGAGCTCTCGATTTTTTTTAACATTTTCGAGTAGCCCGAACAGTTGTTGTTCAAATGCTCGAAGAGTTGTTTGTTTGTTTATTACCCGTATGTTTGTACGGGCATTTGAACAATTCGGATATTTTGAAGTTTGTTTTTTTCTTTTGTTTATTATTATTTTTTTTTCTTTATATGTAGTTTTTTTTTTATTTTTGTTTTTCCGATACACATTTTTTTGTTTGTAAGCTCGAATGCTCGAATGTTTGTACGGGCATTTGAACAACAAACGGGCTTCAAACAAAAACGATCAGTTCGAATTGCTCGATACCCGGGTATCTAGGGCTCTAGTTAAAAGTCGATTTTATTGAAATATATACAGTGACTCAAAAAAAAATCATACGCCAGAGTTTTTAAATTTATTTCAAACAGTTCTGTCGAACTGACTCTCTTATTTTCGTTTAAAAATGTAAACAATTTTTCAATAAAAATCGCCTTAAGCAGGATTTCTAAGCTTATGGAAAATCCGAAAAATCGTAGAAATTTCTAAAAGTGGATTAAAAATTTCAAAGCGCGGCCAGAATTTATAGAAGATTTTGAGGAGATTTCTAAGTGTACTGTTATGTAGCCAACCAATTTTAGTGTAAAAAGTGCTATTCTCAATGCTGTAAAAATTTCCGTCGATTTTAGTAATTTTTTTCTGTAGGGTGTTTGCGTTATATGTACGTGAGACCGTTCCAATTAAAATTTCCAAAAAGCCAATGAAATTTTTCAAAAAGTTGAATGTTGCATATTATTATATTACAATTGAATGAGCTGCAAAATTGCATACTCAAAAATCTTCTAAAAAAATGTAGCTTTATAATTCTTAGCCCCTTTTTATGATAAGTACTTCCTTAACTTTGAAAACTTAAAACACAATAAAATAAAATAAAATAAAATAAAATAAAATAAAATAAAATAAAATAAAACACAATAAAATAAAATAAAATAAAATAAAATAAAATAAAATAAATAAAATAGATTAAAATAAAATAAAGTACATGAGTGCTCCAGGCACTCACTCTAACAATAACATATTGAGGAACAATGGGTATTTCACACTGAGGTGCAGTACCAATGAAACCAACCTGAAGGTACATACAGATAAAACATACGATCAAAGAGCACGATCCTGCTCTCCCGCTATTCCAGGAAATATTCCGCAATTTCCTCCATCCCAATCCTTAGGGAATTCAAACAACACAACAGCTGCATCTAACTCAAAAACGAGTAGTGAAATGCAAAAAGTGGGCGAAAAGGTTCAAACCGGAATGGACCGCTATATATCAGTAGTTAAAAGAAAGCGGTCCCCGGAAAAAGGTGGTAAACCTAATAAAGTTTTAAAAAATTCCACGGTGAAAGAACCACCAAATGATGCACCCCAAGTAGCATTAGCCAATAACAGATTTAGCCTCCTTGCGCAAAAGGATGATAAGACTCCGGAAATACCGCAAAAAAAATCCAAACCTCCACCAATCTACCTGAGAGAACCAAGTTCTGGCTTACTTGTAAACAAATTGATAGCGTTGATAGCGGAGAAGAATTTCCACATTGTACCAATTAAAAAGGGAAATATCCAGGAAGTCAAAATCCAAACGTACGGCGAGGAATACTTCCGTAAAGTAACCAACGACTTTGAAAAAAACAAGAAGTCTTTCTATACATTCCAGCTGAAGAGTAGCCGCGGCTTGTCTGTTGTGTTGAAAGGAATAGAAAGTTCCGTAAGTCCAACTGAAATTGAGAATGCTCTAAACGAAGAAGGGTTTAAAGTACGATATGTACATAATATAAAAAACAAATCGAACATACCACAGCCAATGTTTCGAGTAGAAATAGATCCAGAGTTCCAACTCTTAAAGAAGGGAGATGTACATCCCATATACAACCTACGGTACCTTCTGCACCGTCGCACAATGGGAGATTTTGGCCAAAAATAAATTCGAAATTAAAGTAGTGATAAATAAATATTTTTTAACTGCAATCGACAGATATCTTATGTGACAAAAAAAAAGCCCATGTAAAATTTTTTGAGTTCCGTTTCGTTTAGCCATACAGGGTGCTCAAAGTTTAATAAAAAATATGTCATATGAATTATGAATTTTATGACCTGATACGAAAAGCTCTATCTAAGCCATTTATCGACGTATATATGTGGTTTTGACATCTAAATATAGAAAATGACCTCTACTTTTCTAGGAAGTAATCTCGTTTCTCCTAACTTTGAAATCTGATTTTATATGATTTTTCAAATACTGATAAAAAAATATAGAAAAAAATTTTTCTTCGTCCACTTTAAGGAATAAAATAAAAAAAAACAAAAAAAAAGGTATCTTGGTTTTTTTTGTGTTATGAACTAATATATTCTTTATCAGATCACATGAACAGATATTAATTTCACGCGCGCCTTCGCGTGTTTTAATTATTCTCCTAACTGGCTAAAAGTGCATTTTTCAAATTAAATTTATAATGACATATTCAAAATTAAAAAAAATAAAGTGTATAGAAGATCTATCATCCAATTTACATCTGTAATATAGAAAATGGTTCACAATATGAAATACAGCAGCCCATTTTTGAGTTAGCTATATAGATTCTATTATATATTGTTTTTTTTGCAGGGTAAAATAAAAAAATTCAAAAAAATTCCAAAAGTTTGAAATCAAATAAAAAAAAAATAAAAAAAAGGTCTCCTCAATTTTTTAATATATGTTCACCCCAAGTGTGCTTTATAACCCCCCATAGTCAGTTTCATCATTCACGCGCGCTCTTCTCACTAATGCATATTTTTCGACGAGGTGTATATGCGCGCTATCACTATGGATGTACATACATATGTACACATGTGTAGCTAGAGAGAAAAGCATTGATGAGAAGTTTTGACATGTTTATGCTTTAAAATCGCTAATATATTAACTAATGCAATTTTATATAGAATATTTACATATATACTTACTTTTAGCCTCTTTACTTCAAAAGTATCATAAATCAAAAACGCGAGTTTTCAGGTAAGGATGGGTATGCATGCATGTGTGCGTATGTACATATATGTATGTGCATTATATGACGAAATTTCGGTCTGATATATTGAAAATTTAGAGTTTGAGATCAAAAAATTATCTGTGCTATATGTACTATTGATGTACATACATATATAGCGATCGAAAACTTAAAGGGCTTTTTCGTAAAATCAGCTTATTAAGGTATGATAGTATAGCGATATACTATCATTTGCTGCTTTTTATACCAGCCATGAACATGAAATAGTGTTATAACTTTGTGCCGAAATACTATGTATTTTTATGTAAAGTTTATCATTTGTCGGAATCGCCCAAATCCAGTATAAAATATAGCTC
Source organism: Urophora cardui (assembly GCA_960531455.1). Classification (NCBI taxonomy): domain Eukaryota; kingdom Metazoa; phylum Arthropoda; class Insecta; order Diptera; family Tephritidae; genus Urophora; species Urophora cardui. The sequence continues at coordinate 25,817,041 of OY482675.1, read as the reverse complement.
CCATACAACGGATTGTTCATACCCAATAAACACAAAAGCGAGGATGGTATCGTGGCAAACTCTAGATGAATTCGCGGAGGTGAATGTTATTTTTCGGATTCGTATCGAGTTCGAGATGGACTCGAGAAAAATCAATTATCGCAATAGCATTTATTAATTTTGTTGGATCTTGCTTTACACGAAGGAATTCCCTGTTGGGCTTTAATTTAGTCTTTAAAACTCCACTCGAGAAATTTAAAAGTTCGGATGATATCGTGGGGAATTCGAGGCGGGTTCGCAGAAGAAGATTTTCTAGAATGTATTCGCCAATGATCCCAAATCTCGAATTGCCAACGATCCGAGAACATAAAAATGCGCGAATCGCTAATGAGAGGTGACTCCCCTGGGAATTCGGATTCGCCGATCTATCATCGCGAACTATCGCCGCGATAATATAATCAGAGAAGCGAACTCGTCTCGAATTCGAGGCAAATCCGTTATGTTTATTGGGTATGTACAAGATAAATTTGAGTATTTGTAACTTATTCAGTTAAACAGATAAAATTTAATTTCTATCATTCATAAATGGTATAAAGTCTTTGGTACGCATAAACTTGTTGATATTTGCATTTAACCATTTCGTCTCCCACCTGTGCCGTTACCTTATAAATGGGAGTTTACGTGGGGATCCAAGCCCTAAGAGTACAGATTTTAAATAAGTATAGATAAACGTCACATATGTAGATAATTAAATAAATATTTTTGAAGTAGTTACAAATATATGCTTATACCTACATATATATATAATTGCCCCTCAGCATTCCAACTCAATTAGTTTCGAAAATAAATGCATTTTAATGGTTTTTCGCGGCACCCGTTATATGGAGTTTGGGAGAATTTGTCATCAGATTAAGTTAATTTTTACACCATGTACTAATATTCATCAAAAAAGCTTGCATACTGAATTTCAGCATTGTAACTTAATTAGTTTCGAAAATTAATGCATTTAAATGGTTTTTCGCGACACCCGTTATATGGGGGGTGGGAGAATTTGTCATCAGATTAAGTTCATTTTTACACCATGTACTACTATTCATCAAAGAAGCTTGCATACTGAATTTCAGCATTGTAACTTAATTAGTTTCGAAAATAAATGCAATTTAATGGTTTTTCGCGACACCCGTTATATGGGGGGTGGGAGAATTTGTCATCAGATTAAGTTCATTTTTACACTATGTACTACTATTCATCAAAGAAGCTTGCATACTGAATTTCAGCATTGTAACTTAATTAATTTCCAAAATAATTGCAATTTGATGGTTTTTCGCGACACCCGTTATATGGAGGGTGGGAGAATTTGTCATCAGATTAAGTTCATTTTCACACCATGTACTAATATTCATCAAAGAATCTTACATACTGAATTTCAGCATTGTAACTTAATTAGTTTGGAAAATAAATGCAATTTAATGGTTTTTCGCGACACCCGTTATATGGGGGGTGGGAGAATTTGTCATCAGATTAAGTTCATTTTTACACCATGTACTATTATTCATCAAAGAAGCTTGCATACTGAATTTCAGCATTGTAACTTAATTAGTTTCGAAAATAAATGCAATTTAATGGTTTTTCGCGACACCCGTTATATGGGGGGTGGGAGAATTTGTCATCAGATTAAGTTCATTTTTACACCATGTACTAATATTCATAAAAAAGCTTATTTTCAAAATTTGAGCACTCTAGGTCCATTTTTACTATTTATGACCGTTTTTTGTATGAAACGTTCCCATTGTGCGTCGTATCTCGGTGGAAGAACCACACAAACGGGTGGGCTCTGTACAATGCCACAACTGCCAGGAGTTTGGGCACACTAAGCGGTACTGTACCCTGCCTAGTGTTTGCGTTATCTGTGGGGATTTACATACCTCCAAAGATTGTGTGAAACCGAGAGACAACTCACAATTAAAGAAATATAGCAATTGCGGAGAAAATCACACGGCAAATTACAGGGGCTGCCCGGTGTATACCTCCTTAAAGGAAAAGGGTACTAAGAAAACCACTAGCGCCGCCTTGACTCCAAAGCCCCAACTAGTTCCAAAACCCCAAAATGTTCCAAATACGGTCAATGATAATGTTCGTCAGAACCATTTCAGGACATAATCCCAAGCCCTCAAAGGTATAACGGAGCCTGAAACGCAGGAAACTCCCACACCATCTACAAACTTGGAAAAAACTTTAAGCAGTTTTGTGCAAATGATGCAAGATCACATGAAATCAATGCAAGAATTAATTAGAAAGCAAAACCTCCTATTACACACAATCTTAACAAGACCATGAACTCACTCAATATAGGTTTTTGGAATGCTAACGGCCTAAGCCAACACCGGAACGAACTCCAAATATTTCTATAAAGACAGCAGATAGACATAATGCTAATCTCTGAAACTCATTTGACGGCCTTTAATAATTTTAGTATTGACGGCTTTGCGTTCTACGACACCAAGCACCCCGAAGGTAAAGCTAGAGGTGGAACCGGAATACTTATTAGAAAACGGATTAAGCATCATCTACTGGGAGATTATTGCAGGTAGGGACACGATATCGAATCAAAAGCATCGATCTGGTACTCATTTAAAATATCGGTTAAAAAGAATCGCGAACCCGATAATATCGAAACTAAACTACTCGATACTCAAAGTATCGGTATCGAAAGCGGTAATTTTCTGGAAGGTGCAATGTTAAAATTTCCTTTAACCCTTTCGTCCCTGAATATAAATTTTTATTTTTTTCTTTAAATAATCACCTAAAACCATCAACTTGAGTTTATATGTACTATTTATCGTTAAAGAATTGAGAACATCGTGTCAGGGGGTCTGTGGGGGCAGGGGTTCTTGTGGTACATATCAGGGACCGGGAGTTTTATTCCTTTTATAATAAAACGCCAAAGAAAAAAATTATATTTGGAGGAATATTTTATTTGGACAAAAATAATCAATCTACTCGGAGTTTTATTTTTTAAGGACAGCGAAAAAATAAAAATTTGGTGTTTTATTTTTAGCACCAGCGATAAAATAAATACTTGGAGTTTTATTTTTTAGCTCCAGCGATAAAATAAAAACCTGGAGTTTTATTTTTTAACTCCAAAATAAAACTCCAGGGCCAATAACTAGCGAACCCCTTAACCGAATTGCATAAATTTGGTATCAGATGAAAGGTAATTCAGTAAGCTTTTTAATGGTGCCACCCATGCCAAGGTTACCACTCAAACCAAGGTTGCCACCTATTTTTTTTATTTTTTCCAATTTAGTATAAGTGGCAGCATTCAAAAGCTTACTGAATTGCTTTTCGTCTGATACCAAATTTATGCAATTCGGTTAAGGGGTTCGCTAGTTATTGGCCCTGGAGTTTTATTTTGGAGTTAAAAAATAAAACTCCAGGTTTTTATTTGATCGCTGGAGCTAAAAAATAAAACTCCAAGTATTTATTTTATCGCTGGTGCTAAAAAATAAAACACCAAATTTTTATTTTATCGCTGTCCTTAAAAAATAAAACTCGAGATTTTTATTTTATAGCTGGCGTTTTTTATAAAAAATCAGAAAAATTAATAGGCTCCAGGTTATTGATCCTGGAGGTCCTGGGATGAAAGTAAAGTTAATAATTTGGTCCAAAGACACTATATAGCCCTGGAGTTTTATAGCATCAAAACAAAAAATAATTTTTATTTTCGGTCCCTGGTACATATGCGTACCAGCAGGGTTTTTACATGGTACATATTTGTACCAACAGGATCGAACAAATGAAAAATGTATATATAAGATTTTGAGGTTTTGCATTTATTTTGGAAACATTTTATTTATAATGTATAGTAAAGCATGAAGCAATCTTTACATAAAGGCATATTACACTCTTGGCAAATGGTTCTTGTTCTCTTTTGTTTTCTCATTTGTATACAACCACCACAGCGCCTTCTTCTAGCACCTTCTACGGGAAGATGTAATGGGGAACCAAAAAGTTGTCTCTTCTTTGAAATTGGACATCTTCTCGGTTCTGGTTGCTTGGTAATTTTCTTCCCTTCGGCAAATAATTCCTCATCAATAGCTACCACATATGTTAAGTAGGGGCATTGCTGGCATATTTTTGCAGTTAGCCATGCAGGTCCCGACTGCAGCAAAATTGATGGTTTCCAATAAATGTATACTTGCAAAAAATCGATCGAAGCATAAAACCACGTCGGGAACTTTTTATTGTCCCTGCTAGAGTTTTAACAACTTTTTCGCCGAGAGTTAGAGCATCATCACTTATCTCTGAGCCTTTTCCAACGTACACATTTAGGTCATATGTGTATCCAGAATCTGCATCACAACGAAGACATAGTTTGATAACCCATTTGATCGGCTTCAATGGCATATATTGCTTCAACGAAGAACGACCTTTGAAATTAGTCATGCTCTCGTTTATGCTTTGATATGGATTGTCTTGACGGCATTTACTAAACGTGTGTTTCAAACAAGAAATCAAATCATCAACGTAATTTCACTTATTGGCATTTGGTTGTTTATCTGGAGGGGCAAAATAAAATTTCGAAGCAAGGGTCATATATCTATCACGAGAAATACAGTTTTCAATAGTGCGATTTCAATGGTTTTGGCAGAAATGAAAGAGTCGCTTGGCAATATCCAATCAAGAAGGCAGTTTGGAGTAAGATTAGAAGTAGCAGCAGCTTCGACCTCGCAAGATGAACTCTCCGATTCTTCCACATCTCTTTGCGCTGCCTTGGATGTGGACGGTTTTTCAGAATCAGACTCCCACTCACTCTCGCTTTCAAGTTCGATTTCATGGTCACTGCTCTCACATGACGAGTCCGATTCATCTTCACATGGGTCGTAGTTATCTGATGATCCTGCAGAAAAATCGGAAATATCTTCCGTCAAGCTTTCTAGCTCCTTTTGGCTAAGTGAACGTTTTTTCATTTTCGTTCTGAAATAGAAATAACAATGTCACCAACCCTGATGGTACATATATGTACCAGGGAAATGTACGGCTGGTACATATATGTACCACAAACTACATTTGGAAATAAAATATTACTACGATACTTATAAAATTTTATATCGACTTACATATGTTCTATCAGGGTTTTTGCTCTAAAATTTAATAAAACTTTGAATTTCCACTTATGAATTGTACTTTGTTTCGCCAATAAACACTCACTACCTCTAATTCTTCGTTGAAAACACTTGCATAAAATATCAGCCGTTAAAGATTTTGCTGTCAAACTTTGACAAAATATCAGGGTTGGCATACGGAACAATTTCATATCATTTTTAGAACAATAGAAAGCTTTAAGGGTACTAAATTGGGTGCTGGTACATATGTGTACCAACCGGGACGAAAGGGTTAAAATAGTTAAAGAGGGACCAATCGACGCGTTCTGACCTCTAGATTATGAATTCGAAAGCGGAAATAAAAGATTTTTCCACATTTAAAAGATATTTATTAAAACGGTTTAAAGTTGCACCCTCTTCTAGAAAGTTACCAAAAACGCAATAAAACTGCATCCTGATGCATACGCATATCGCTGTATTAGTTCTGATTCCATGGCATAGTATGCCATAACTGGTTCCAAAGTTTTGATTTTGACGTAAATCCTTTTCCAACTCATAAGAATAGTTCAAGCTGATTAAAAAAATTATACAAGTTTATTAAGTTCTTTTACAAAACAACAGGTGTGTTTAATGCAATCACAGTTGTAAAAAGATATTTGCAAAATATTTAGTATTTTGAAAAATAAACATCTTAAATAACATTGACAATTCATTTTCATTGAGATTATATGTATCCATCATTGAATTTTTTTTGGAAATTTGAATTTAAATTATCGAAACAAAAAAATGATGAAACTCACGTGGCAGAATAGCTGTGCATTCCATGTTATAAAGATAATTGGATTATCTAACAGAAATTTTACTTGATAAATATGATAAAAGCAACCATAATATAGTAGTTGGAGATTTTAATATAAATGTGAACTGCACTTCTACATATAGTACTAAACTGTCCGAGATATTTTCTGTGATGGGAATGTCCCAAAAAGTAGAGTTTAACACAAGAATTACAGATACAACTGAAACTAAAATTGATTTATTGTATTCAAATTCAGAAGGAATAGAATGCAAACATCTGATGAAATTCAAAATATCAGACCATGAAACAATAAATTTCAGTGTCAAAACGTCTAAATCATTCAACATGAGAATGGTGAAGAAAATTACTGCTTGGGACAGACACAGTCGTGAAAGTTTACAAAACATACTAAGATCGTTTAATTTCAATTTCAATAATAATCTGCAAATCGATGAAAAAGTGGAACTTATAAATAACAACATAATGCAAGCAATGGAAAGCTTAACTTACGAAAAGGAAGTGTATATAAAGCTAATGAATAAATGGTATGACCATGAACTGGCACAAATGAATAAAAATAAATTTAATATATACAAACATGCTTTACAGACTGGAGTGTGGGACGAATACAGAAGTATAAACAATACGTACAAAAAACTGGTTAAAATAAAAAAAGTTAAATTTATGGAAAATAAAGTAAAAATGAGTGAAAATAACGCTAAAGAAATGTGGAACTACCTCAAACAGGCGGCTTGTCTCACCGAGGGTAACGACGGTATCAAAAAAGCAGTAATAGATGGTGTACTGGTAGAGAATGATACAGAATTGGCTGAAAAACTGAACCGATTCTTTATAAACAGCGTAATTGAAATAAATAGAAACATACCTAGTATTGATCTAGTAATGAACAATAGTCAAGCCAGCTGTACATTTAAGTTCTCGAAAATCACAACCGATGAAGTTATAAATATTTTAAAAACGTTTAAATACAAAATTGGCGGCAGAAAACTTTTATCGGATGGAGTACTGAAAGACTCTATAGAGTATTTAGGGTACTTCTATGTACTCATTATTAATGATAGTCTGGAAAGTGGCATGGTGCCAGAAAGGTGGAAAACGTCGACAGTGGTACCTGTTAAAAAAGTTAAAAAGACGATACAACCAGAAGAGTTTAGAAAAATAAATACCCTACCAAGTGATGCTAAAATATTAGAAGTACATGTCAAGAACCAACTGATGAAGTACCTAGAAGAGAATAAAATTATAGTCCAACAACAATCGGGATTTAGGGAAAAACATTCGTGTGAGACAGCGCTGAATTTGGTGATATCTGATTGGAAAGAAGAGCTAAATAAGAAGAATGTAGTTGTTTCGGTATTCCTGGACCTCAAAAGGGCGTTTGAAACAGTGGATAGAGACATTTTACTAAAAAAAACTGCAACAAATTGGTATAACTGATACGGAGCTAGAATGGTTCAACAGCTACTTGAAGCAGAGACGACAACGAACTGTGATAAATACAGCGGTATCCGATGAATTGGAAGTACCCATAGGGTTACCACAAGGATCGGTTCTGGCACCGATATTGTTCCTAATATATATTAATGATATTGTCAATGCCGTCGAGGGATGCGAAATTCGACTATTTGCCGACGATGCATTAATTATAATAAGTGAAAATAATATTAATGTTGCTATATCAAAAATGCAAGTGGGTCTGAATAATTTATATACATGGCTGTGCGGAAATAGACTAAAACTTAATATTAATAAAACAAAGTATATGGTTATAACCAGAAGAAACGTTAATGATCTGAATATTGAATTGAAAATAAATAATGAAAGCATACAAAGAGTAGAGAGTATAAAATATTTAGGTATTATAATTGATAGTAAACTCAAATTTGAGGAACACATAAAATACACCGTTGCGAAAGTAGCTAAAAAAATTGGGATTATGCAGAGAACATCCAAATACCTACATAAAAAATACAAAATACTTATATATAAATCTATTATTGAGCCCCATTTTGTATATTGTCCATCGATATTATTCATAATATCAGATAGTGAAATTGATAAACTTCAAAAGCTCCAAAACCCGTGTATGCGATTTATCCTTAAAAAACGTAGTGATGCCAGAACGGCGGATATGCTGAATAGTTTGAACTGGTTAAGTGTTAAGCAAAAAATTTTCTTTCACTCCATGAAGTTAATTTATAATATAAAGCAAGGTAATGTACCTGAATACCTTAGTAAAAATGTATTGTTAGTAGAGCAAACACACAATGTAAATACTAGGAATAAACAAAATTTTAAGCTGCCATTGTTTGGAACTGAGATAGATAAACAAAACATTTTCTATAAAGGTCTCAAATGTTTCAATGAACTCCCCATGGATTTAAAAACATGTAATGAAATCTTAGTTTTTAAGAAAAAACTGTATGAGTTTTGTAAAACCCTAGCTATAAGATAGCAAATTGTTAATTATACTTGAATTGGGCTCCAGTGGCCGTAATAAATACATAATAATAATAATAATAATCCATTGCGCAGTATGATTTTTCTTCCGGACTTCTTCTTTCCCCTTACGGCCAATGCAGAAGCTTACAAGAGGCAAATTTAAAGTTTGTATTTCCATATTTTATATTTTAAAAATAATTTATTTTATAGTTGTTAAAATGAAACAGTTGTCAGAAAAAAGTGCCGAATGTCAAAAAACCTATCGAATTACAAGCTGGCTCATTGGTTTTTAACTGCCAGGATGGTATTTCGTTAGTTTTTTCCAACATAGCTTACTCCCTTGCACCAACACAAAACTGTATTTGACCACCTCTTTCACACAAAAACCCTTGTAGAATACCGGGAAAAAACGTAGTGTCATATGGGCATTAATGGAAAACGAAAGAAGACACTGAAGATGGCGCATATTAGCCGAAACCGGTTTGTCTCCAAACCAAACTTGACAAGGGATGACGGAAAATCGTTCCACAATACATCATATTCCTACCCTGTCGGAAAAACAAGCAACCAAAAAGTTATTGGAAAACAGACCCTTTTTTTGTTTATAACGTGTTTTTAGTAAAATGAGAAAGAAAAAATATATTGACGATTTTTTTCTCTGAAATGAAGATTTTTTTTTGCAAACGTCAAATTATCGTATGAAAATGAAAAATATATAATCCTATATCTCCAGTTATCATTATTTCTATCGCATGGTAATTGCAAATTCTAAGCAAGTTTCGGTGGTAAGTGTGCGCCTCGTTTAATGTGAAAATCAATAAACAAATTTGGGTAACTTCTTACAACTTCATACAAAAAACCTTACGAAGTAGCCCAAACCTGCAATTATTTCAGCACGTGGATCAGACCTATTTTTCGATATGTACCAGTGCTTGTGCATTTTTCGGCACTTTAGGAAGCAGCTTGTCACTTCTGCACACTCGACCGATTTTCGGCACTATTTTGAGTTGCATAATTTTTTGGATAAATATGAAACAATTTTAATTTTCCATCACTGAATGTACTCATTTGTTCGATACCGTGGTTAAAGTACTCGATACCAAAAAATATCGTCGCAAAAGAATCGAGTAAAAAGTATCGGTATCAAATGCAAAAAATATCGATTTGGTATCGTATCGTATCGAAATTCGTGTCCCTAATTATGATTCCAAAACCAGGCAAAAACCCAACCCTGTTAAACTCTTACAGGCCAATTAGCTTAATTTCAATATTTTCCAAACTATTTGAAAAGTTGTTACTGAAAAAAATGCAACCCCTCCTAGACACACACGGGACTATACCAAGTCACCAATTCGGGTTTAGGGAAAAACATGATACGATAGAGCAAGTGCATAGGATAGTAACTCAAATACGGTCGGCTTTTGGGCTCTGTGAAGATAGCACCGCAACAAGTGTCCAGGAAAAATTTTCGTTTGCCCACCCTTAGTTCAAAAATTATTGAAAAAACAAATTTTTCGAATGTGAAGTTGGCTCCGCCAAAATCGAATTTTTGCTAAAAAAAAACATAAATCGTTTATTTGAGCACACTTTTTTAGCTAAATCGTTTGCTCATCGTTGTCTCATCATTTTAAAGAAAGAAATTTCATTTTTTCATGCATATTTCAAAATTTATTGCAAAATACAAATTTTTTGGGCTGTGAAGTTGGCACCGCAACAAGTGAATTTAGAAAAGAAAAACAAGTCAATCGTTTGCTCATCGTTTGCTCAGGTTTGCCCAGGAAAAATTTTCGTTTGCCCACCCTTGGTTCAAAAATTATTGAAAAAACAAATTTTTCGAATGTGAAGTTGGGTCCGCCAAAATCGAATTTTTTGCTAAAAAAAAACGTAAATCGTTTATTTGAGCAGACTTTTTTGCCTAAATCGTTTGCTCATCGTTGTCTCATCATTTTAAGGAAAGAAATTTCATATTTTCATGCATATTTCAAAATTTATTGTAAAATAAAATTTTTTTGGGCTGTGAAGTTGGCACCGCAACAAGTGAATTAAAAAAAAAAATATGTCAATCGTTTGCTCAGGTTTGCCCAGGAAAAAATTTCGTTTGCCCACCCTTAGTTCAAAAATTATTGAAAAATAAAATTTTTGGAATATGAAACAATGTTCGAATTTTTGCAAAAAAATGTAAATCGTTTATTTGAGCAGACTTTTTTGGCTAAATCGTTTGCTCATCGTTGTCTCACCATTCTAAAGAAAGAAATTACATTTTTTCATGCATATTTCAAAATTTATTGCAAAATAAAAATTTTTTGGGCTGTGAAGTTGGCACCGCAACAAGTGAATTTAGAAAAGAAAAACAAGTCAATCGTTTGCTCATCGTTTGCTCAGGTTTGCCCAGGAAAAATTTTCGTTTGCCCACCCTTGGTTCAAAAATTATTGAAAAAACAAATTTTTCGAATGTGAAGTTGGGTCCGCCAAAATCGAATTTTTGCTAAAAAAAAAATGTAAATCGTTTATTTGAGCAGACTTTTTTGGCTAAATCGTTTGCTCATCGTTGTCTCACCATTCTAAAGAAAGAAATTACATTTTTTCATGCATATTTCAAAATTTATTTCAAAATACAAATTTTTTGGGCTGTGTAGTTGGTACCGCAACAAGTGAATTTAGAAAAGAAAAACAAGTCAATCGTTTGCTCAGGTTTGCCCAGGAAAAATTTTCGTTTGCCCACCCTTGGTTCAAAAATTATTGAAAAAACAAATTTTTCGAATATGAAGTTGGCTCCGCCAAAATCGAATTTTTGCTAAAAAAACGTAAATCGTTTATTTGAGCAGACTTTTTTGCCTAAATCGTTTGCTCATCGTTGTCTCATCATTTTAAGGAAAGAAATTTCATTTTAATGCATATTTCAAAATTTATTGCAAAATAAAATTTTTTTTGGGCTGTGAAGTTGGCAGAGCCAATTTTTCCGAAAAAATGGAATAGAATTTTTGGCTGAATTATGTCAACAGTTACTTGGAGCTATTCGGCCGATTGGTTGAAGACAAAAACAAAGTTTTCTCTTTTTCCTCTCACGCGTTTCGATGTTTTTCAGATCCTCATCAAAGAGTCTGATTTATTAATTACACTGTGGGACAAAATAAACAAAATTTAAAGAATTTTTTCCAGGTTAACATACGTTGTAGGCCTTATCAAGCATTAACAGACTGCATACTTAGAATTTCCAATACATCCTCAAAATCTGGAGTTAGGGGCCAAAAACCCCTTTTTCATAGGTTATGTCATATATTATACCACAAAATTTTCTTTGTTTATCCCAACAATATGATTTTGAATGTCGTTGAAAAGATGACATTAAATCACTTTTAACAGTATACGAACTGTTAATGTATCTTGATAAGTGACAGAAAAACTGTAGAAACAATGTCAAAAATTAAATTTTTGTTAAATTTTTCATTTTTAATCACGTTTTTATACCTTTCATGAGAATGAAATGGTATTATAACTTAGTGCCAAAAAATTTTTGTCGAAAGTACCAGAAGGAAGCGTGGGGGACCCACCAAAATATATACCGATATGGTCAGAATCACGAGCTGAGTCGATTAAGCCATGTCCGTCTGTCCGTCTGTCCGTCCGTCCGTCTGTGTGAACGCAAACTAGTCCCTCAGTTTTTGAGATATCTGAATGAAATTCGGAATACAGGTATGTTGTTATATGCAGCTGATCATTTGTCGGAACCGGCCGAATCGGACCACTATAACATATAGAAAACAACCGATTATTCAGATATACATGAAATTTTTTGATGTAATTTGTGCATAACTTCCCCATTTATACAGCTAAGGACATGAAACTTTGAAGTAGACGTGCTCATTTTGGCCCAAACAAGGTTACCGGAAATTGTCAAGATCGGACCACTATAACATATAGCTCCCATACAACCGATTGTTCAGATATGCACATTTTGGTGCATAACTCCTCCATTTTAACAGCTAACGGCCTGAAATTTTGAAGTATTTGTACCCATATGGACCCAAACGAGATTGCCGAAAATTGTTAAGATCGGACCACTATAACCTATAGCTCCCCTACAACCGATTGTTCAGATATACACATTTTGGTGTATAACTCCTCCACTTTAACAGCTAACGGCGTGAAATTTTGAAGTATTTGTACCCATATGGGCCCAAACAGGGTTACCGAAAATTGTCATGATCGGACCACTATAACATATAGCTCCCCTACAACCGATTGTTCAGATATGGACATTTTGGTGTATAACTCCTCCATTTTAACAGCTAACGGTGTGAAATTTTGAAGTATTTGTACACATATGGGCCCAAACGGGATTACCGAAAATTGTTTAGATCGGACTACTATAACATATAGCTCCCATACAACCGATTGTTCAGATATGGACATTTTGGTGTATAACTCCTCCATTTTAACAGCTAACGGCGTGAAATTTTGAAGTATTTGTACCCATATGGGCCCAAACGGGATTACCGAAAATTGTCAAGATCGGACCACTATAACATATAGCTCCCATACAACCGATTGTTCAGATATGCACATTTTGGTGCATAACTCCTCCATTTTAAAAGCTAACGGTGTGAAATTTTGAAGTATTTGTACACATATGGGCCCAAACGGGATTACCGAAAATTGTTAAGATCGGACCACTATAACATATAGCTCCCATACAACCGATTGTTCAGATATGGACATTTTGGTGTATAACTCCTCCATTTAAATAGCCAAGACACCATTTTTTCTAATAAATCTTTCCATAAATGAACCCACAGAATTAAAATTATAAATTAAACTTAATCCGGCTATGTACATACATAGGTAACTTTTCATTTCCCCACTCATGAAAGGTATGAAGTCTTCGGTACGGCCGAAGACAGCCGCGCTTTTACTTGTTCTCGAATAATTTCGAATAGAATATTTACATATATACTTACTTTTAGCCTATTTACTTCAAAAGTATCATAACTCAAAAACGCGAGTTTTCAGGTAAGGATGGGTATGCATGCATGTGTGTGTATGTACATATATGTATGTGCATTATATGACGAAATTTCGGTCTGATATATTGAAAATTTAGAGTTTGAGATCAAAAAATTATCTGTGCTATATGTACTATTGATGTACATACATATATAGCGATCGAAAACTTAAAGGGCTTTTTCGTAAAATCAGCTTATTAAGGTATGATAGTATAGCGATATACTATCATTTGCAGCTTTTTATACCAGCCATGAACATGAAATAGTGTTATAACTTTGTGCCGAAATACTATGTATTTTTATGTAAAGTTTATCATTTGTCGGAATCGCCCAAATCCAGTATAAAATATAGCTCCCATACAACGGATTGTTCATACCCAATAAACACAAAAGCGAGGATGGTATCGTGGCAAACTCGAGATGAATTCGCGGAGGTGAATGTTATTTTTCGGATTCGTATCGAGTTCGAGATGGACTCGAGAAAAATCAATTATCGCAATAGCATTTATTAATTTTGTTGGATCTTGCTTTACACGAAGGAATTCCCTGTTGGGCTTTAATTTAGTCTTTAAAACTCCACTCGAGAAATTTAAAAGTTCGGATGATTTCGTGGGGAATTCGAGGCGGGTTCGCAGAAGAAGATTTTCTAGAATGTATTCGCCAATGATCCCAAATCTCGAATTGCCAACGATCCGAGAACATAAAAATGCGCGAATCGCTAATGAGAGGTGACTCCCCTGGGAATTCGGATTCGCCGATCTATCATCGCGAACTATCGCCGCGATAATATAATCAGAGAAGCGAACTCGTCTCGAATTCGAGGCAAATCCGTTGTGTTTATTGGGTATGTACAAGATAAATTTGAGTATTTGTAACTTATTCAGTTAAACAGATAAAATTTAATTTCTATCATTCATAAATGGTATAAAGTCTTTGGTACGCATAAACTTGTTGATATTTGCATTTATCTATTTCGTCTCCCACCTGTGCCGTTACCTTATAAATGGGAGTTTACGTGGGGATCCAAGCCCTAAGAGTACAGATTTTAAATAAGTATAGATAAACGTCACATATGTAGATAATTAAATAAATATTTTTGAAGTAGTTACAAATATATGCTTATACCTACATATATATATAATTGCCCCTCAGCATTCCAACTCAATTAGTTTCGAAAATAAATGCATTTTAATGGTTTTTCGCGGCACCCGTTATATGGAGTTTGGGAGAATTTGTCATCAGATTAAGTTAATTTTTACACCATGTACTAATATTCATCAAAAAAGCTTGCATACTGAATTTCAGCATTGTAACTTAATTAGTTTCGAAAATTAATGCATTTAAATGGTTTTTCGCGACACCCGTTATATGGGGGGTGGGAGAATTTGTCATCAGATTAAGTTCATTTTTACACCATGTACTACTATTCATCAAAGAAGCTTGCATACTGAATTTCAGCATTGTAACTTAATTAGTTTCGAAAATAAATGCAATTTAATGGTTTTTCGCGACACCCGTTATATGGGGGGTGGGAGAATTTGTCATCAGATTAAGTTCATTTTTACACTATGTACTACTATTCATCAAAGAAGCTTGCATACTGAATTTCAGCATTGTAACTTAATTAATTTCCAAAATAATTGCAATTTGATGGTTTTTCGCGACACCCGTTATATGGAGGGTGGGAGAATTTGTCATCAGATTAAGTTCATTTTCACACCATGTACTAATATTCATCAAAGAATCTTACATACTGAATTTCAGCATTGTAACTTAATTAGTTTGGAAAATAAATGCAATTTAATGGTTTTTCGCGACACCCGTTATATGGGGGGTGGGAGAATTTGTCATCAGATTAAGTTCATTTTTACACCATGTACTACTATTCATCAAAGAAGCTTGCATACTGAATTTCAGCATTGTAACTTAATTAGTTTCGAAAATAAATGCAATTTAATGGTTTTTCGCGACACCCGTTATATGGGGGGTGGGAGAATTTGTCATCAGATTAAGTTCATTTTTACACCATGTACTAATATTCATAAAAAAAGCTTATTTTCAAAATTTGAGCACTCTAGGTCCATTTTTACTATTTATGGCCGTTTTTTGTATGAAACGTTCCCATTGTGCGTCGTATCTCGGTGGAAGAACCACACAAACGGGTGGGCTCTGTACAATGCCACAACTGCCAGGAGTAAATCGTTTATTTGAGCAGACTTTTTTGGCTAAATCGTTTGCTCATCGTTGTCTCACCATTCTAAAGAAAGAAATTACATTTTTTCATGCATATTTCAAAATTTATTGCAAAATAAAAATTTTTTGGGCTGTGAAGTTGGCACCGCAACAAGTGAATTTAGAAAAGAAAAACAAGTCAATCGTTTGCTCATCGTTTGCTCAGGTTTGCCCAGGAAAAATTTTCGTTTGCCCACCCTTGGTTCAAAAATTATTGAAAAAACAAATTTTTCGAATGTGAAGTTGGGTCCGCCAAAATCGAATTTTTGCTAAAAAAAAAATGTAAATCGTTTATTTGAGCAGACTTTTTTGGCTAAATCGTTTGCTCATCGTTGTCTCACCATTCTAAAGAAAGAAATTACATTTTTTCATGCATATTTCAAAATTTATTGCAAAATACAAATTTTTTGGGCTGTGAAGTTGGTACCGCAACAAGTGAATTTAGAAAAGAAAAACAAGTCAATCGTTTGCTCAGGTTTGCCCAGGAAAAATTTTCGTTTGCCCACCCTTGGTTCAAAAATTATTGAAAAAACAAATTTTTCGAATATGAAGTTGGCTCCGCCAAAATCGAATTTTTGCTAAAAAAACGTAAATCGTTTATTTGAGCAGACTTTTTTGCCTAAATCGTTTGCTCATCGTTGTCTCATCATTTTAAGGAAAGAAATTTCATTTTAATGCATATTTCAAAATTTATTGCAAAATAAAATTTTTTTTGGGCTGTGAAGTTGGCAGAGCCAATTTTTCCGAAAAAATGGAATAGAATTTTTGGCTGAATTATGTCAACAGTTACTTGGAGCTATTCGGCCGATTGGTTGAAGACAAAAACAAAGTTTTCTCTTTTTCCTCTCACGCGTTTCGATGTTTTTCAGATCCTCATCAAAGAGTCTGATTTATTAATTACACTGTGGGACAAAATAAACAAAATTTAAAGAATTTTTTCCAGGTTAACATATGTTGTAGGCCTTATCAAGCATTAACAGACTGCATACTTAGAATTTCCAATACATCCTCAAAATCTGGAGTTAGGGGCCAAAAACCCCTTTTTCATAGGTTATGTCATATATTATACCACAAAATTTTCTTTGTTTATCCCAACAATATGATTTTGAATGTCGTTGAAAAGATGACATTAAATCACTTTTAACAGTATACGAACTGTTAATGTATCTTGATAAGTGACAGAAAAACTGTAGAAACAATGTCAAAAATTAAATTTTTGTTAAATTTTTCATTTTTAATCACGTTTTTATACCTTTCATGAGAATGAAATGGTATTATAACTTAGTGCCAAAAAATTTTTGTCGAAAGTACCAGAAGGAAGCGTGGGGGACCCACCAAAATATATACCGATATGGTCAGAATCACGAGCTGAGTCGATTAAGCCATGTCCGTCTGTCCGTCTGTCCGTCCGTCCGTCTGTGTGAACGCAAACTAGTCCCTCAGTTTTTGAGATATCTGAATGAAATTCGGAATACAGGTATGTTGTTATATGCAGCTGATCATTTGTCGGAACCGGCCGAATCGGACCACTATAACATATAGAAAACAACCGATTATTCAGATATACATGAAATTTTTTGATGTAATTTGTGCATAACTTCCCCATTTATACAGCTAAGGACATGAAACTTTGAAGTAGACGTGCTCATTTTGGCCCAAACAAGGTTACCGGAAATTGTCAAGATCGGACCACTATAACATATAGCTCCCATACAACCGATTGTTCAGATATGCACATTTTGGTGCATAACTCCTCCATTTTAACAGCTAACGGCCTGAAATTTTGAAGTATTTGTACCCATATGGACCCAAACGAGATTGCCGAAAATTGTTAAGATCGGACCACTATAACCTATAGCTCCCCTACAACCGATTGTTCAGATATACACATTTTGGTGTATAACTCCTCCACTTTAACAGCTAACGGCGTGAAATTTTGAAGTATTTGTACCCATATGGGCCCAAACAGGGTTACCGAAAATTGTCATGATCGGACCACTATAACATATAGCTCCCCTACAACCGATTGTTCAGATATGGACATTTTGGTGTATAACTCCTCCATTTTAACAGCTAACGGTGTGAAATTTTGAAGTATTTGTACACATATGGGCCCAAACGGGATTACCGAAAATTGTTTAGATCGGACTACTATAACATATAGCTCCCATACAACCGATTGTTCAGATATGGACATTTTGGTGTATAACTCCTCCATTTTAACAGCTAACGGCGTGAAATTTTGAAGTATTTGTACCCATATGGGCCCAAACGGGATTACCGAAAATTGTCAAGATCGGACCACTATAACATATAGCTCCCATACAACCGATTGTTCAGATATGCACATTTTGGTGCATAACTCCTCCATTTTAAAAGCTAACGGTGTGAAATTTTGAAGTATTTGTACACATATGGGCCCAAACGGGATTACCGAAAATTGTTAAGATCGGACCACTATAACATATAGCTCCCATACAACCGATTGTTCAGATATGGACATTTTGGTGTATAACTCCTCCATTTAAATAGCCAAGACACCATTTTTTCTAATAAATCTTTCCATAAATGAACCCACAGAATTAAAATTATAAATTAAACTTAATCCGGCTATGTACATACATAGGTAACTTTTCATTTCCCCACTCATGAAAGGTATGAAGTCTTCGGTACGGCCGAAGACAGCCGCGCTTTTACTTGTTCTCGAATAATTTCGAATAGAATATTTACATATATACTTACTTTTAGCCTATTTACTTCAAAATTATCATAACTCAAAAACGCGAGTTTTCAGGTAAGGATGGGTATGCATGCATGTGTGTGTATGTACATATATGTATGTGCATTATATGACGAAATTTCGGTCTGATATATTGAAAATTTAGAGTTTGAGATCAAAAAATTATCTGTGCTATATGTACTATTGATGTACATACATATATAGCGATCGAAAACTTAAAGGGCTTTTTCGTAAAATCAGCTTATTAAGGTATGATAGTATAGCGATATACTATCATTTGCAGCTTTTTATACCAGCCATGAACATGAAATAGTGTTATAACTTTGTGCCGAAATACTATGTATTTTTATGTAAAGTTTATCATTTGTCGGAATCGCCCAAATCCAGTATAAAATATAGCTCCCATACAACGGATTGTTCATACCCAATAAACACAAAAGCGAGGATGGTATCGTGGCAAACTCGAGATGAATTCGCGGAGGTGAATGTTATTTTTCGGATTCGTATCGAGTTCGAGATGGACTCGAGAAAAATCAATTATCGCAATAGCATTTATTAATTTTGTTGGATCTTGCTTTACACGAAGGAATTCCCTGTTGGGCTTTAATTTAGTCTTTAAAACTCCACTCGAGAAATTTAAAAGTTCGGATGATATCGTGGGGAATTCGAGGCGGGTTCGCAGAAGAAGATTTTCTAGAATGTATTCGCCAATGATCCCAAATCTCGAATTGCCAACGATCCGAGAACATAAAAATGCGCGAATCGCTAATGAGAGGTGACTCCCCTGGGAATTCGGATTCGCCGATCTATCATCGCGAACTATCGCCGCGATAATATAATCAGAGAAGCGAACTCGTCTCGAATTCGAGGCAAATCCGTTGTGTTTATTGGGTATGTACAAGATAAATTTGAGTATTTGTAACTTATTCAGTTAAACAGATAAAATTTAATTTCTATCATTCATAAATGGTATAAAGTCTTTGGTACGCATAAACTTGTTGATATTTGCATTTATCTATTTCGTCTCCCACCTGTGCCGTTACCTTATAAATGGGAGTTTACGTGGGGATCCAAGCCCTAAGAGTACAGATTTTAAATAAGTATAGATAAACGTCACATATGTAGATAATTAAATAAATATTTTTGAAGTAGTTACAAATATATGCTTATACCTACATATATATATAATTGCCCCTCAGCATTCCAACTCAATTAGTTTCGAAAATAAATGCATTTTAATGGTTTTTCGCGGCACCCGTTATATGGAGTTTGGGAGAATTTGTCATCAGATTAAGTTAATTTTTACACCATGTACTAATATTCATCAAAAAAGCTTGCATACTGAATTTCAGCATTGTAACTTAATTAGTTTCGAAAATTAATGCATTTAAATGGTTTTTCGCGACACCCGTTATATGGGGGGTGGGAGAATTTGTCATCAGATTAAGTTCATTTTTACACCATGTACTACTATTCATCAAAGAAGCTTGCATACTGAATTTCAGCATTGTAACTTAATTAGTTTCGAAAATAAATGCAATTTAATGGTTTTTCGCGACACCCGTTATATGGGGGGTGGGAGAATTTGTCATCAGATTAAGTTCATTTTTACACTATGTACTACTATTCATCAAAGAAGCTTGCATACTGAATTTCAGCATTGTAACTTAATTAATTTCCAAAATAATTGCAATTTGATGGTTTTTCGCGACACCCGTTATATGGAGGGTGGGAGAATTTGTCATCAGATTAAGTTCATTTTCACACCATGTACTAATATTCATCAAAGAATCTTACATACTGAATTTCAGCATTGTAACTTAATTAGTTTGGAAAATAAATGCAATTTAATGGTTTTTCGCGACACCCGTTATATGGGGGGTGGGAGAATTTGTCATCAGATTAAGTTCATTTTTACACCATGTACTACTATTCATCAAAGAAGCTTGCATACTGAATTTCAGCATTGTAACTTAATTAGTTTCGAAAATAAATGCAATTTAATGGTTTTTCGCGACACCCGTTATATGGGGGGTGGGAGAATTTGTCATCAGATTAAGTTCATTTTTACACCATGTACTAATATTCATAAAAAAAGCTTATTTTCAAAATTTGAGCACTCTAGGTCCATTTTTACTATTTATGGCCGTTTTTTGTATGAAACGTTCCCATTGTGCGTCGTATCTCGGTGGAAGAACCACACAAACGGGTGGGCTCTGTACAATGCCACAACTGCCAGGAGTTTGGGCACACTAAGCGGTACTGTACCCTGCCTAGTGTTTGCGTTATCTGTGGGGATTTACATACCTCCAAAGATTGTGTGAAACCGAGAGACAACTCACAATTAAAGAAATATAGCAATTGCGGAGAAAATCACACGGCAAATTACAGGGGCTGCCCGGTGTATACCTCCTTAAAGGAAAAGGGTACTAAGAAAACCACTAGCGCCGCCTTGACTCCAAAGCCCCAACTAGTTCCAAAACCCCAAAATGTTCCAAATACGGTCAATGATAATGTTCGTCAGAACCATTTCAGGACATAATCCCAAGCCCTCAATGGTATAACGGAGCCTGAAACGCAGGAAACTCCCACTCCATCTACAAACTTGGAAAAAACTTTAAGCAGTTTTGTGCAAATGATGCAAGATCACATGAAATCAATGCAAGAATTAATTAGAAAGCAAAACCTCCTATTACACACAATCTTAACAAGACCATGAACTCACTCAATATAGGTTTTTGGAATGCTAACGGCCTAAGCCAACACCGGAACGAACTCCAAATATTTCTATAAAGACAGCAGATAGACATAATGCTAATCTCTGAAACTCATTTGACGGCCTTTAATAATTTTAGTATTGACGGCTTTGCGTTCTACGACACCAAGCACCCCGAAGGTAAAGCTAGAGGTGGAACCGGAATACTTATTAGAAAACGGATTAAGCATCATCTACTGGGAGATTATTGCAGGTAGGGACACGATATCGAATCAAAAGCATCGATCTGGTACTCATTTAAAATATCGGTTAAAAAGAATCGCGAACCCGATAATATCGAAACTAAACTACTCGATACTCAAAGTATCGGTATCGATAGCGGTAATTTTCTGGAAGGTGCAACGTTAAAATTTCCTTTAACCCTTTCGTCCCTGAATATAAATTTTTATTTTTTTCTTTAAATAATCACCTAAAACCATCAACTTGAGTTTATATGTACTATTTATCGTTAAAGAATTGAGAACATCGTGTCAGGGGGTCTGTGGGGGCAGGGGTTCTTGTGGTACATATCAGGGACCGGGAGTTTTATTCCTTTTATAATAAAACGCCAAAGAAAAAAATTATATTTGGAGGAATATTTTTTTGGACAAAAATAATCAATCAACTCGGAGTTTTATTTTTTAAGGACAGCGAAAAAATAAAAATTTGGTGTTTTATTTTTAGCACCAGCGATAAAATAAATACTTGGAGTTTTATTTTTTAGCTCCAGCGATAAAATAAAAACCTGGAGTTATATTTTTTAACTCCAAAATAAAACTCCAGGGCCAATAACTAGCGAACCCCTTAACCGAATTGCATAAATTTGGTATCAGATGAAAGGTAATTCAGTAAGCTTTTTAATGGTGCCACCCATGCCAAGGTTACCACTCAAACCAAGGTTGCCACCTATTTTTTTTATTTTTTCCAATTTAGTATAAGTGGCAGCATTCAAAAGCTTACTGAATTGCTTTTCGTCTGATACCAAATTTATGCAATTCGGTTAAGGGGTTCGCTAGTTATTGGCCCTGGAGTTTTATTTTGGAGTTAAAAAATAAAACTCCAGGTTTTTATTTTATCGCTGGAGCTAAAAAATAAAACTCCAAGTATTTATTTTATCGCTGGTGCTAAAAAATAAAACACCAAATTTTTATTTTATCGCTGTCCTTAAAAAATAAAACTCGAGATTTTTATTTTATAGCTGGCGTTTTTTATAAAAATTAATAGGCTCCAGGTTATTGATCCTGGAGGTCCTGGGATGAAAGTAGAGTTAATAATTTGGTCCAAAGACACTATATAGCCCTGGAGTTTTATAGCATCAAAACAAAAAATAATTTTTATTTTCGGTCCCTGGTACATACGCGTACCAGCAGGGTTTTTACATGGTACATATTTGTACCAACAGGATCGAACAAATGAAAAATGTATATATAAGATTTTGAGGTTTTGCATTTATTTTGGAAACATTTTATTTATAATGTATAGTAAAGCATGAAGCAATCTTTACATAAAGGCATATTACACTCTTGGCAAATGGTTCTTGTTCTCTTTTGTTTTCTTATTTGTATACAACCACCACAGCGCCTTCTTCTAGCACCTTCTACGGGAAGATGTAATGGGGAACCAAAAAGTTGTCTCTTCTTTGAAATTGGACATCTTCTCGGTTCTGGTTGCTTGGTAATTTTCTTCCCTTCGGCAAATAATTCCTCATCAATAGCTACCACATATGTTAAGTAGGGGCATTGCTGGCATATTTTTGCAGTTAGCCATGCAGGTCCCGACTGCAGCAAAATTGATGGTATCCAATAAATGTATACTTGCAAAAAATCGATCGAAGCATAAAACCACGTCGGGAACTTTTTATTGTCCCTGCTAGAGTTTTAACAACTTTTTCGCCGAGAGTTAGAGCATCATCACTTATCTCTGAGCCTTTTCCAACGTACACATTTAGGTCATATGTGTATCCAGAATCTGCATCACAACGAAGACATAGTTTGATAACCCATTTGATCGGCTTCAATGGCATATATTGCTTCAACGAAGAACGACATTTGAAATTAGTCATGCTCTCGTTTATGCTTTGATATGGATTGTCTTGACGGCATTTACTAAACGTGTGTTTCAAACAAGAAATCAAATCATCAACGTAATTTCACTTATTGGCATTTGGTTGTTTATCTGGAGGGGCAAAATAAAATTTCGAAGCAAGGGTCATATATCTATCACGAGAAATACAGTTTTCAATAGTGCGATTTCAATGGTTTTGGCAGAAATGAAAGAGTCGCTGGGCAATATCCAATCAAGAAGGCAGTTTGGAGTAAGATTAGAAGTAGCAGCAGCTTCGACCTCGCAAGATGAACTCTCCGATTCTTCCACATCTCTTTGCGCTGCCTTGGATGTGGACGGTTTTTCAGAATCAGACTCCCACTCACTCTCGCTTTCAAGTTCGATTTCATGGTCACTGCTCTCACATGACGAGTCCGATTCATCTTCACATGGGTCGTAGTTATCTGATGATCCTGCAGAAAAATCGGAAATATCTTCCGTCAAGCTTTCTAGCTCCTTTTGGCTAAGTGAACGTTTTTTCATTTTCGTTCTGAAATAGAAATAACAATGTCACCAACCCTGATGGTACATATATGTACCAGGGAAATGTACGGCTGGTACATATATGTACCACAAACTACATTTGGAAATAAAATATTACTACGATACTTATAAAATTTTATATCGACTTACATATGTTCTATCAGGGTTTTTGCTCTAAAATTTAATAAAACTTTGAATTTCCACTTATGAATTGTACTTTGTTTCGCCAATAAACACTCACTACCTCTAATTCTTCGTTGAAAACACTTGCATAAAATATCAGCCGTTATAGATTTTGCTGTCAAACTTTGACAAAATATCAGGGTTGGCATACGGAACAATTTCATATCATTTTTAGAACAATAGAAAGCTTTAAGGGTACTAAATTGGGTGCTGGTACATATGTGTACCAACCGGGACGAAAGGGTTAAAATAGTTAAAAGAGGGACCAATCGACGCGTTCTGACCTCTAGATTATGAATTCGAAAGCGGAAATAAAAGATTTTTCCACATTTAAAAGATATTTATTAAAACGGTTTAAAGTTGCACCCTCTTCTAGAAAGTTACCAAAAACGCAATAAAACTGCATCCTGATGCATACGCATATCGCTGTATTAGTTCTGATTCCATGGCATAGTATGCCATAACTGGTTCCAAAGTTTTGATTTTGACGTAAATCCTTTTCCAACTCATAAGAATAGTTCAAGCTGATTAAAAAAATTATACAAGTTTATTAAGTTCTTTTACAAAACAACAGGTGTGTTTAATGCAATCACAGTTGTAAAAAGATATTTGCAAAATATTTAGTATTTTGAAAAATAAACATCTTAAATAACATTGACAATTCATTTTCATTGAGATTATATGTATCCATCATTGAATTTTTTTGGAAATTTGAATTTAAATTATCGAAACAAAAAAATGATGAAACTCACGTGGCAGAATAGCTGTGCATTCCATGTTATAAAGATAATTGGATTATCTAACAGAAATTTTACTTGATAAATATGATAAAAGCAACCATAATATAGTAGTTGGAGATTTTAATATAAATGTGAACTGCACTTCTACATATAGTACTAAACTGTCCGAGATATTTTCTGTGATGGGAATGTCCCAAAAAGTAGAGTTTAACACAAGAATTACAGATACAACTGAAACTAAAATTGATTTATTGTATTCAAATTCAGAAGGAATAGAATGCAAACATCTGATGAAATTCAAAATATCAGACCACGAAACAATAAATTTCAGTGTCAAAACGTCTAAATCATTCAACATGAGAATGGTGAAGAAAATTACTGCTTGGGACAGACACAGTCGTGAAAGTTTACAAAACATACTAAGATCGTTTAATTTCAATTTCAATAATAATCTGCAAATCGATGAAAAAGTGGAACTTATAAATAACAACATAATGCAAGCAATGGAAAGCTTAACTTACGAAAAGGAAGTGTATATAAAGCTAATGAATAAATGGTATGACCATGAACTGGCACAAATGAATAAAAATAAATTTAATATATACAAACATGCTTTACAGACTGGAGTGTGGGACGAATACAGAAGTATAAACAATACGTACAAAAAACTGGTTAAAATAAAAAAAGTTAAATTTATGGAAAATAAAGTAAAAACAAGTAAGGAAGCCTAAGTTCGAGTGGAATCGAACATTAGATACTCAGCTGTATGCTTTCATTGTTTGCTTGCGTTTGATGGAAACACGGTGTACTTTATATAAAGCGAGTGCTGCATAAAGTGGACGTAGCCACGTCCATTTTCAAAATTTTTATCAGTGATCCAACTAAGCATATTAATATTATTCTTTGTGCAAAACTTCATTCCTTTATGACTTCTAGTTACAAAGATGTCACGTTACAAATTCCCAAAGGGTGTTCCAGAAATATCTTTGTTAAAAAGTAGGCGTGGTCATAAACCGATTTCAATAAATTTTTGCGTGTCTATTAACACAAGTTATAAAAGTGTATAAACCAAGTTTCGTCATAATATCTCAATTATTTGTCGAGTTATAGGCTAAGAAATCTCGTATACCCCTTTGTCTAAAAAGAGGCGGTGCCACGCCCATTTTCCAAAATTTTTCTATTTCTTGTTTCCGGTCTATTGTGGAACTCATGCTACAAAATTTCAATGAATTATCTTTATATCTGACAAAGATATCGCTTAAAATGTTTTGATTAGGCCACTTTATAATACCCATATATAAAAGTGGGCGTGGTCGTCAACCGATTTCGCTAAAATTTTCAACATGTATTACCACAAGTAATAAAAGTGTACACACCAAGTTTCGTCATTATATATCAATTAGTTGTCGAGTTATGGGCTCAGAAATCTCGTATATTCCTGCTTCTAAAAAGAGGCGGTGCCACGCCCATTTTCCAAAATTTTTGTGTTTTTCGTTTTATGTCCACAGGTGGACTCCTGCCATAAAATCTCAATGATATATCTTTATATTTGACAAAGATATCGCTTAAAATGTTTTTATTAGGTCACTTTATAATACACATATATAAAAGTGGGCGTGGTCGTCAACCGATTTTGGCAATTTTTCGTCCAAACATTTGCCTAAGTAAGTATATCACGCGTACCAAATTTCATCGATATATCTTCAATTGTTTCTGAGTTATGACTCATAAAACTTTCAATGTTTGCCCCTTAATAAGTGGGCGTGGCACCGCCCATTTTCAAAAATTTTTATGTTTTTTGTTTTATGTCCATAGTTGGACTGCTGCCATAAAATTTCAATGATATATCTTTATATTTGACAGAGATATCGCTTAAAATATTTTTATTAGGTCACTTTATAATACACATATATAAAAGTGGGCGTGGCCGTCAACCGATTTTAACAATTTTCCGTCCAAAGATTTGCCTAAGTAAGTACATCACGCCTACCAAATTTTATCGATATATCTGCAACGGTTTCTGAGTTATGACATATAAAACTTTCAATGTTTGACTCTTAATAAGTGGGCGTGGCACCGCCCATTTTCCAAAATTTCATCAAATTTCTTCTTAGGGGCCTGAGCTCAACACGTGGGTAAAATTTCATCACTCCAGCTCTATTAATGACTGAGATACCAAATTTCCAATTTTTTCTATATAGGAAAAGTGGGCGTGGTCATGGTCCGATTTCGCCCATTTTCAATACCAACCGTCCCAGTCTCGATACCAACTTGCATTTCAAATTTCATCAAAATATCTCAATTTTTGCGCGAGTTAGAGTGCGTACGGACGGACGGACGGACGGACGGACGGACGGACGGACGGACGGACGGACGGACATGGCTCAGTCGATTTCTCTTTTCACCCTGATCATTTTGATATATATAAGTCTATATCTATCTCGATTATTTCATTCTGTTACAATCCACCGTTATGAAATCAAAACTATAATACTCTGTGTACTAGTACAGCTGAGTATAAAAATGAGTGAAAATAACGCTAAAGAAATGTGGAACTACCTCAAACAGGCGGCTTGTCTCACCGAGGGTAACGACGGTATCAAAAAAGCAGTAATAGATGGTGTACTGGTAGAGAATGATACAGAACTGGCTGAAAAACTGAACCGATTCTTTATAAACAGCGTAATTGAAATAAATAGAAACAACCTAGTATTGATCTAGTAATGAACAATAGTCAAGCCAGCTGTACATTTAAGTTCTCGAAAATCACAACCGATGAAGTTATAAATATTTTAAAAACGTTTAAATACAAAATTGGCGGCAGAAAACTTTTATCGGATGGAGTACTGAAAGACTCTATAGAGTATTTAGGGTACTTCTATGTACTCATTATTAATGATAGTCTGGAAAGTGGCATGGTGCCAGAAAGGTGGAAAACGTCAACAGTGGTACCTGTTAAAAAAGTTAAAAAGACGATACAACCAGAAGAGTTTAGAAAAATAAATACCCTACCAAGTGATGCTAAAATATTAGAAGTACATGTCAAGAACCAACTGATGAAGTACCTAGAAGAGAATAAAATTATAGTCCAACAACAATCGGGCTTTAGGGAAAAACATTCGTGTGAGACAGCGCTGAATTTGGTGATATCTGATTGGAAAGAAGAGCTAAATAAGAAGAATGTAGTTGTTTCGGTATTCCTGGACCTCAAAAGGGCGTTTGAAACAGTGGATAGAGACATTTTACTAAAAAAAACTGCAACAAATTGGTATAACTGATACGGAGCTAGAATGGTTCAACAGCTACTTGAAGCAGAGACGACAACGAACTGTGATAAATACAGCGGTATCCGATGAATTGGAAGTACCCATAGGGTTACCACAAGGATCGGTTCTGGCACCGATATTGTTCCTAATATATATTAATGATATTGTCAATGCCGTCGAGGGATGCGAAATTCGACTATTTGCCGACGATGCATTAATTATAATAAGTGAAAATAATATTAATGTTGCTATATCAAAAATGCAAGTGGGTCTGAATAATTTATATACATGGCTGTGCGGAAATAGACTAAAACTTAATATTAATAAAACAAAGTATATGGTTATAACCAGAAGAAACGTTAATGATCTGAATATTGAATTGAAAATAAATAATGAAAGCATACAAAGAGTAGAGAGTATAAAATATTTAGGTATTATAATTGATAGTAAACTCAAATTTGAGGAACACATAAAATACACCGTTGCGAAAGTAGCTAAAAAAATTGGGATTATGCAGAGAACATCCAAATACCTACATAAAAAATACAAAATACTTATATATAAATCTATTATTGAGCCCCATTTTGTATATTGTCCATCGATATTATTCATAATATCAGATAGTGAAATTGATAAACTTCAAAAGCTCCAAAACCCGTGTATGCGATTTATCCTTAAAAAACGTAGTGATGCCAGAACGGCGGATATGCTGAATAGTTTGAACTGGTTAAGTGTTAAGCAAAAAATTTTCTTTCACTCCATGAAGTTAATTTATAATATAAAGCAAGGTAATGTACCTGAATACCTTAGTAAAAATGTATTGTTAGTAGAGCAAACACACAATGTAAATACTAGGAATAAACAAAATTTTAAGCTGCCATTGTTTGGAACTGAGATAGATAAACAAAACATTTTCTATAAAGGTCTCAAATGTTTCAATGAACTCCCCATGGATTTAAAAACATGTAATGAAATCTTAGTTTTTAAGAAAAAACTGTATGAGTTTTGTAAAACCCTAGCTATAAGATAGCAAATTGTTAATTATACTTGAATTGGGCTCCAGTGGCCGTAATAAATACATAATAATAATAATAATAATCCATTGCGCAGTATGATTTTTCTTCCGGACTTCTTCTTTCCCCTTACGGCCAATGCAGAAGCTTACAAGAGGCAAATTTAAAGTTTGTATTTCCATATTTTATATTTTAAAAATAATTTATTTTATAGTTGTTAAAATGAAACAGTTGTCAGAAAAAAGTGCCGAATGTCAAAAAACCTATCGAATTACAAGCTGGCTCATTGGTTTTTAACTGCCAGGATGGTATTTCGTTAGTTTTTTCCAACATAGCTTACTCCCTTGCACCAACACAAAACTGTATTTGACCACCTCTTTCACACAAAAACCCTTGTAGAATACCGGGAAAAAACGTAGTGTCATATGGGCATTAATGGAAAACGAAAGAAGACACTGAAGATGGCGCATGTTAGCCGAAACCGGTTTGTCTCCAAACCAAACTTGACAAGGGATGACGGAAAATCGTTCCACAATACATCATATTCCTACCCTGTCGGAAAAACAAGCAACCAAAAAGTTATTGGAAAACAGACCCTTTTTTTGTTTATAACGTGTTTTTAGTAAAATGAGAAAGAAAAAATATATTGACGATTTTTTTCGCTGAAATGAAGATTTTTTTTTATTGGAAAACAGACCCTTTTTTTGTTTATAACGTGTTTTTAGTAAAATGAGAAAGAAAAAATATATTGACGATTTTTTTCGCTGAAATGAAGATTTTTTTTTGCAAACGTCAAATTATCGTATGAAAATGAAAAATATATAATCCTATATCTCCAGTTATCATTATTTCTATCGCATGGTAATTGCAAATTCTAAGCAAGTTTCGGTGGTAAGTGTGCGCCTCGTTTAATGTGAAAATCAATAAACAAATTTGGGTAACTTCTTACAACTTCATACAAAAAACCTTACGAAGTAGCCCAAACCTGCAATTATTTCAGCACGTGGATCAGACCTATTTTTCGATATGTACCAGTGCTTGTGCATTTTTCGGCACTTTAGGAAGCAGCTTGTCACTTCTGCACACTCGACCGATTTTCGGCACTATTTTGAGTTGCATACTTTTTTGGACAAATATGAAACAATTTTAATTTTCCATCACTGAATGTACTCATTTGTTCGATACCGTGGTTAAAGTACTCGATACCAAAAAATATCGTCGCAAAAGAATCGAGTAAAAAGTATCGGTATCAAATGCAAAAAATATCGATTTGGTATCGTATCGTATCGAAATTCGTGTCCCTAATTGCAGGAATTATATACACTCAACATCAGTGCACGTAGAAGATAGCTCTGGTGGGCTCACTATAACTGCAATATACTGTCCTCCCCGTTTCAATATAACAGAATCCCAATTTACTGAATTCTTTAACAAGTTGGGCCCACGGCTTCTTGCAGCGGGTGATTATAACGCTAAACATACATTTTGGGGTTCCAGACTGATAACACCAAAGGGAAGAAACCTATTCAAAGCAATTTTAAGCAATGACCTAGACATTATTTCCACTGGTCAGCCAACATATTGGCCTACTGATAGAAGCAAAACTCCCGACCCAATAGATTTTGGTGTAACTCGTGGAATCGAAAGAGAATTAATTAAGATAAAATCGGCTTTCGATCTATCATCTGATCACTCTCCTTGTGTTACCACTTTTGATATAATCCCATCTTTCAACGCATTGAATTCGAGCTTAACCAATAAATTTACAAACTGGCTTAAGTACAAAAAATGTATCAGTTTTCATACCAACTTAAATACAAGCCTTAAATCAGCAGCCGAAGTGGACTCTGCGATTACTGACTTCACAAATGTCCTTCAAGTAGCAGCAAAAGTATCAACGCACCTACAGCCTAACACTACCCAGAGGAGTGTCAATAATTATTTCAAAGGAAACGATATCACCGATCTCATTCACAAGAAAAGGCAAATTAGGAAAGACTGGCAGAGGTTACGCTCTCCAACTTTGAAATACGAACTGAAAAAATGCACGAAAGAGCTTCAGATGCTATTGCAGGATAAAAAAGAAGCAGATTTCCAAAACAGAATTAAGTCCTTGACAGCTACATCTTCTACAGACTACTCATTGTGGCGGTCACTGAAAAATTTCAAAAGACCAGTTTTGCAGGACCTCCAGTACGAATCGAAAACGGTGACTTTGCTCGAAGTGACCAAGAAAAAGGAACCGCATTTGCAGCTCACCTTTCGAGGGTATTTACTCCTAATCCAGGGAGCAATTTCCTCCCAGAACATGCCCTCGCTTACCAACAGTCTCTCTCCAATTCAACATAAATGACCTGAATAATGTTATCTGTAACGACATCCAGAATAATAAGGCACCCGGACACGACAGAATAACCGGTGAAATGGTAAAACAACTCCCTCCAGTTGCTATCAAGTTATTATTATACGTTTTCAATAGTCTCCTGCGACTAAACTACTTTCCTGAATCTTGGAAAATTTCCGAAATCATTATGATTCCAAAACCAGGCAAAAACCCAACACTGTTAAACTCTTACAGGCCAATTAGCTTAATTTCAATATTTTCCAAACTATTTGAAAAGTTGTTACTGAAAAAAATGCAACCCCTCCTAGACACACACGGGACTATACCAAGTCACCAATTCGGGTTTAGGGAAAAACATGATACGATAGAGCAAGTGCATAGGATAGTAACTCAAATACGGTCGGCTTTTGGGCTCTGTGAAGATAGCACCGCAACAAGTGTCCAGGAAAAATTTTCGTTTGCCCACCCTTAGTTCAAAAATTATTGAAAAAACAAATTTTTCGAATGTGAAGTTGGCTCCGCCAAAATCGAATTTTTGCTAAAAAAAAACATAAATCGTTTATTTGAGCAGACTTTTTTAGCTAAATCGTTTGCTCATCGTTGTCTCATCATTTTAAAGAAAGAAATTTCATTTTTCCATGCATATTTCAAAATTTATTGCAAAATACAAATTTTTTGGGCTGTGAAGTTGGCACCGCAACAAGTGAATTAAAAAAAAAATATGTCAATCGTTTGCTCAGGTTTGCCCAGGAAAAAATTTCGTTTGCCCACCCTTAGTTCAAAAATTATTGAAAAAACAAATTTTTCGAATGTGAAGTTGGGTACGCCAAAATCGAATTTTTTGCTAAAAAAAAACGTAAATCGTTTATTTGAGCAGACTTTTTTGCCTAAATCGTTTGCTCATCGTTGTCTCATCATTTTAAGGAAAGAAATTTAATTTTTTCATGCATATTTCAAAATTTATTGTAAAATAAAATTTTTTTGGGCTGTGAAGTTGGCACCGCAACAAGTGAATTAAAAAAAAAATATGTCAATCGTTTGCTCAGGTTTGCCCAGGAAAAAATTTCGTTTGCCCACCCTTAGTTCAAAAATTATTGAAAAATAAAATTTTTGGAATATGAAACAATGTTCGAATTTTTGCAAAAAAATGTAAATCGTTTATTTGAGCAGACTTTTTTGGCTAAATCGTTTGCTCATCGTTGTCTCACCATTCTAAAGAAAGAAATTACATTTTTTCATGCATATTTCAAAATTTATTGCAAAATAAAAATTTTTTGGGCTGTGAAGTTGGCACCGCAACAAGTGAATTTAGAAAAGAAAAACAAGTCAATCGTTTGCTCATCGTTTGCTCAGGTTTGCCCAGGAAAAATTTTCGTTTGCCCACCCTTGGTTCAAAAATTATTGAAAAAACAAATTTTTCGAATGTGAAGTTGGGTCCGCCAAAATCGAATTTTTGCTAAAAAAAAATGTAAATCGTTTATTTGAGCAGACTTTTTTGGCTAAATCGTTTGCTCATCGTTGTCTCACCATTCTAAAGAAAGAAATTACATTTTTTCATGCATATTTCAAAATTTATTGCAAAATACAAATTTTTTGGGCTGTGAAGTTGGTACCGAAACAAGTGAATTTAGAAAAGAAAAACAAGTCAATCGTTTGCTCAGGTTTGCCCAGGAAAAATTTTCGTTTGCCCACCCTTGGTTCAAAAATTATTGAAAAAACAAATTTTTCGAATATGAAGTTGGCTCCGCCAAAATCGAATTTTTGCTAAAAAAAAAACGTAAATCGTTTATTTGAGCAGACTTTTTTGCCTAAATCGTTTGCTCATCGTTGTCTCATCATTTTAAGGAAAGAAATTTCATTTTAATGCATATTTCAAAATTTATTGCAAAATAAAATTTTTTTTGGGCTGTGAAGTTGGCAGAGCCAATTTTTCCGAAAAAATGGAATAGAATTTTTGGCTGAATTATGTCAACAGTTACTTGGAGCTATTCGGCCGATTGGTTGAAGACAAAAACAAAGTTTTCTCTTTTTCCTCTCACGCGTTTCGATGTTTTTCAGATCCTCATCAAAGAGTCTGATTTATTAATTACACTGTGGGACAAAATAAACAAAATTTAAAGAACTTTTTTCGAGGTTAACATATGTTGTAGGCCTTATCAAGCATTAACAGACTGCATACTTAGAATTTCCAATACATCCTCAAAATCTGGAGTTAGGGGCCAAAAACCCCTTTTTCATAGGTTATGTCATATATTATACCACAAAATTTTCTTTGTTTATCCCAACAATATGATTTTGAATGTCGTTGAAAAGATGACATTAAATCACTTTTAACAGTATACGAACTGTTAATGTATCTTGATAAGTGACAGAAAAACTGTAGAAACAATGTCAAAAATTAAATTTTTGTTAAATTTTTCATTTTTAATCACGTTTTTATACCTTTCATGAGAATGAAATGGTATTATAACTTAGTGCCAAAAAATTTTTGTCGAAAGTACCAGAAGGAAGCGTGGGGGACCCACCAAAATATATACCGATATGGTCAGAATCACGAGCTGAGTCGATTAAGCCATGTCCGTCTGTCCGTCTGTCCGTCCGTCCGTCTGTGTGAACGCAAACTAGTCCCTCAGTTTTTGAGATATCTGAATGAAATTCGGAATACAGGTATGTTGTTATATGCAGCTGATCATTTGTCGGAACCGGCCGAATCGGACCACTATAACATATAGAAAACAACCGATTATTCAGATATACATGAAATTTTTTGATGTAATTTGTGCATAACTTCCCCATTTATACAGCTAAGGACATGAAACTTTGAAGTAGACGTGCTCATTTTGGCCCAAACAGGGTTACCGAAAATTGTCATGATCGGACCACTATAACATATAGCTCCCCTACAACCGATTGTTCAGATATGGACATTTTGGTGTATAACTCCTCCATTTTCACAGCTAACGGTGTGAAATTTTGAAGTATTTGTACACATATGGGCCCAAACGGGATTACTGAAAATTGTTTAGATCGGACTACTATAACATATAGCTCCCATACAACCGATTGTTCATATATGGACATTTTGGTGTATAACTCCTCCATTTTAACAGCTAACGGCGTGAAATTTTGAAGTATTTGTACCCATATGGGCCCAAACGGGATTACCGAAAATTGTCAAGATCGGACCACTATAACATATAGCTCCCATACAACCGATTGTTCAGATATGCACATTTTGGTGCATAACTCCTCCATTTTAACAGCTAACGGTGTGAAATTTTGAAGTATTTGTACACATATGGGCCCAAACGGGATTACCGAAATTTGTTAAGATCGGACCACTATAACATATAGCTCCCATACAACCGATTGTTCAGATATGGACATTTTGGTGTATAACTCCTCCATTTAAATAGCCAAGACACCATTTTTTCTAATAAATCTTTCCATAAATGAACCCACAGAATTAAAATTATAAATTAAACTTAATCCGGCTATGTACATACATAGGTAACTTTTCATTTCCCCACTCATGAAAGGTATGAAGTCTTCGGTACGGCCGAAGACAGCCGCGCTTTTACTTGTTCTCGAATAATTTCGTAACCAGTGTATATTTTTTCAAACATTTCGAAACAATCTGCTATTAATTTTGTTTTCAACGACATATAAGTTTTTCATATCCTCGTAGGCGTTCCTAGGATGTTCTACTTTAATTAATTTCTACTGTGAAATTTTTCATACTAAAATTCCTAAATTTGGAAATATGTTGAAATAAAATAAAAAAAAACATTATGCCAAACACATTTAAACATTTTAAAGACATTTTATCAAATAAAAAAAAAACTTTTCGAAAAAAAAAAAAAAATATGGTACAGTATCCATGTGTAAAGCATAGACCGAACGGGCAAATGAAAAACATCATACTTACACATAACCAGTAGCTCAAATCGGTCTTCGCTCTCCGATAAAAATTCTTTCAGAATTTTGTCGTACTATAATGTAAAGTCATATATTGTTTACATGGTTGCCACTTACTAAAAAAATAATCAACCAAATTAAAAAACTACTAATTTGGTTTTTTTAAATTATTTATCATCATATCACATATATACATATGTGGGTATTTCATTTTAAATGTATGAATGTACATGCCACGATAAAATATAATTTTATGCTAATAAATTATACTATTCATAGATTCATTTTGAAGAAAAATTTCTAACTAAAAAATAAAACAAGTAAGGAATATATCTATACATTTTTAATTTACAATTTTCAAAAAGCGCTGAGATCATATAAAAGTTGTTAAAATATCTTTATTTAATAACTACTTTATTATTGAGCTCTCAAGACCATTTTTTTTTTTTTTTTTTTTTTTTTTTTTTGTTTAGGAAAAATTGGTATGAAAGATTAATACTTGTTTGGTAGAAGTTATAGATCCATTTCGGAGACCACCACATCTCTTCATCAGACTTCTTTTAACATTTTTTTTTTTTTTTTTTTTATTCATTGGCGTCCGCCGAGATCGAACCTCGGATTTTCCGGTTGGAAGTCTAATGGCATCACCATTAGGCTACCGCCGCCTTGCATTTTGCTTGTATTAATTTTTCTTTTCATTTTTTCCTTTTTACAACCTACCATCCAGCAACAGTGACCTTGCCGACGTTATCGGTATTTGTCACTTGTATGTTGGTGTGGTTGTGTGTTTGTTTGGTTTGTACAAATTCTATTTTAAGCACAAGCAATGCTTTGCACTAATTAGTAGAGTTTGTTTGTCGGCTGGCTCATCCGATTAAATTTTACTTTTTGGTTTTTGGTCGTTTTTATTTTGATAACTACTTTATTATTGAGCTCTCAAGACCATTTTTTTTTTTTTTTTTTTTTTTTTTTTTTTTAGGAAAAATTGGTATGAAAGATTAATACTTGTTTGGTAGAAGTTATAGATCCATTTCGGAGACCACCACATCTCTTCATCAGACTTCTTTTAACATTTTTTTTTTTTTTTTTTTTTTTTTTTTTTTTTTTTTTTTTTTATCTCGGCGGACGCCAATGAATAAAAAAAAAAAAAAAAAAAAAATGTTAAAAGAAGTCTGATGAAGAGATGTGGTGGTCTCCGAAATGGATCTATAACTTCTACCAAACAAGTATTAATCTTTCATACCAATTTTTCCTAAAAAAAAAAAAAAAAAAAAAAAAAAAAAAATGGTCTTGAGAGCTCAATAATAAAGTAGTTATCAAAATAAAAACGACCAAAAACCAAAAAGTATCTTTATTTAATTTTAGAAAAAAATTTCATAATTTAATTTTACGCTATTTAATAATTTGTATACAGTGATAATAGATGTATTTCAAAATAAATTACACAACCAAAGATTTTCATGAAATGTACATAGATATTTATGTATAAATATATCAAATAAATAAACTAAAATTTTTTCCCAAAATGAAATAAAAATAAAAATATGTAAATATTTTTGAAATCG
Organism: Urophora cardui; assembly: GCA_960531455.1. Lineage (NCBI taxonomy): Eukaryota > Metazoa > Arthropoda > Insecta > Diptera > Tephritidae > Urophora > Urophora cardui. The sequence goes on along the minus strand of OY482675.1, from coordinate 25,780,350 downwards.
CATCGCGCTGTGTAAATTAATTTCTTATTTACATAATAGGTGGTCACAAAAATTGACTCTTTGTACGGAGAAATGTATGAAAAAAGTGCTCCTTTATGACTCCTTAAAAGAGCGCTTTCGGAGTCCCAAAACAATCCTACAGATAGATAACAAAAAAAGTATTCCTTCAGACTTATTAAAATAGTTATTTCGGCATCCGAGAAAACTCCGTAATAAAGCTAAAGACTCCATTCTGACTCCTTTAATTTTCCTTTCGTTTTAATTAACACAACATAATTATTTTTCTCACTATTTTTTTATTCAACAAATTAATACTATTATTATTAGTTATTACTATTAATAACTAAAACTAATTAAATGTTAATATACATTATATTGTGTCCAATTTAGAGTACTGACAACTCAGTAAAATTTAAAAATTAATTTAAATTAAAAAAAGTTACAGTAATGAAATTTATTAATTGCGTATTTGTTGTAAAAACTAATTTTTTCTATCATGGCAACTCGTTATTTGGTAGCTTGGAACCACTGCGCTAGCACGGTTAAACTATTTATTGGTCCCAATAAATATTCTATTATACGCGCTCTTGAACGCATTTGTAACTGCCATAAATAATATCCATCGCTTTTTTGTGCCATATTGACGGAATAAATTTTGACTTATCACTTCCCTCTTGCCAAAAAATAAAGGAAAGACGAACTTGCTGACTAGGTAATTAGATATATTCCAAGATTTTGATTTAAAATTTAATTTTAATTTTAAATGCATAAATATAGATTAAACATATTTACTTACTAATTTCTTGCTTAGTTCCGGTGATTTCTTTATATCATCTTCTAGTTTTTCGAATTCTTCCAAATAACTGATGGGACTTTTTATACTCAAACAAGTCTGGTATGTACATACTAGGGATTCCAATCCCGGGATCCCGGGATCCCGGGATCCCGCCCTTTTTGACACCCCGAAAATCCCGGGATCGCTAGAATTTTATCCCGGGATTTTCGGGATAAGATAAAGAGAGAATATTCCGCTATTATAGCAAAGAAAAGTTATATTTTATATAATTTTTATTGGTCTCAGATCTGTATACTAATAGCATTTCCTATTCTGAATGAAAATGTTGCATTATTACATTGCAGCATTATCAACATGTGTCATGTGCCCTATTAAAGTGTTGAATTTTTCATGTGATTAATGAAACAAAAATAATGCAACCTTTTACTTGTGCTAAGAGCAGAAAATGTTGCCCGTAGTCGGGCCAGTTTTATATTTTGTCAATAGAACAAACATCCCCAAAAAAGTGTTGTGTCTGTGTAGAAGAGAAGAAAAAAATGTGACAGCCGGAAGAAAGTGCGACATTTTTGCTAGAATAAAAAAGTGCATTAGTTAAAGTAAGGATTAAAATTTTTGATTTTTTTTAATAATTAAATTTTTTTTTTTTGAAGTACGCGTTGTAAGGAAACGTACGTTAGGTATTTTTAAAGCTTTTAGCTTGTGGCAAAATTCATTCGATAATTTCTATTTCCTGATTTTTGGTCATTTATAGGGCATGGAAATTTATGCAAATACATGTTTTTCTTAGATTTAGGTATAGCAAAATAAATAAACAATCTTTGCGAATCGTGAAATTGTCTTAAAAATGGCATTCAAATGTTTTTGCATATTTTGCATATTTTGGTCATATATGCATATTTTTACATATTTTGCGTTGTTTGCATTTTTTTATTACATATTTCGCATTATATTGCCTATTTTTGTAATTTGCTAGTTGACAGTTTTATACAAACGAAATTCATGCATAACAGTCATCTGACGACGAATAGAGTTTCGTGTGAACACGGCTATTATTAGTATATTCGATACGGTGCATACCTGTCGACAAAGAGCCGTTTTCAAACATGCTCCTATTACCTCTGTGGATTTAGAACGTTCGTTTTCTATGTTTAAGAGCTTTTTTCGACCGAATCGGCAAATTTTTCTTTTTGAGAATATGAAAAAAATATTTCATTGTGTACGCTAATGAATCGTTAAATAAGGATTAACCTTTACAAATTATGAAATGTTCAAGACTGAATTTATGTACATATCTATAAAAACATACATACATATGTATAAACGTACAACGTAAGAGCAAAATTGAATTAAAAAATATTTGTACCTAATTTATTTAACTATTAGCCGCTTTCGATTCACAATTTCTCTGCTGGCTATAAATTTCTCTCTGCCAAATTTATATGTGAATGATAGCGAGCAGAGGGAAATTTTTATCGACCAGTTAGCGAGTATGGCTACTACTCATTATGAGTTCAAACATTTTTGTTCGATCCGACCTCGCTTGTCTGATGGCGAATCGAAAGCGCCAATTGTAACTTCAATAAACATGAATTAATGCATTTTTTTTTTTATTTTTCATGCATATTTCTCAGTTTTTGTTGCATTTTTTATGCGCATATTTTTTATTTTTTAGTACATAAAATTCCATGCCCTAGTCATTTATTTCTCAAATGTTTTTTGGAATTTTCCCACATGGAAAGTAAATAATGGAAGAAAATGGAAACAAAATTTTAATTAGACTTGTTAGTCTTACAACACTGTACTAAAATTAAATACGCAGCTGCATACTCGGAATTCATATCAAAATTTTGCCTCCGATGTTTATCTATTCAGAAGTTGCATTAATTTTCTGAATTTTTCGGCAAGCTTGGAAATATCAATAATTTTTCTTTGCACTTTAAAGTTGTAGCGTTCCTCGAAATATATATTTCCTTTTTTCAACCCCAAATGTGGGAAAATAATACTGGTCGAAAAAATTTTGTAATAGAAATAAAATTCTACGTTTCAAAAGGATTTCGGTGTAGTTTTTGAGACATTCATGTCCAAAAAGGCGAAAAACGCAGTTTGTGGCCATATTCACTCCTCAATATTTTTAAAACTACTCACTTTCATTAAAAACTCATTACATCTATTGAAAGCACGATCATTTCTTTTGAAGACAACGTAGATATCCGAATAAGATACCCGAAAAAGGAAAGCGCTGTTTTCAAGAGAAATGATCGTTCTTTCAATAGCTGCAATCATCTTTTAATGAAAGTAAATAATTTAACAGATTGAGCAGTGAATATAGCAAAAAATCGCATTTTTCATCTCTTTGGACACGAATATCTCAAAACCTACACGCATTACCGAAAATCCGACTTCAAATTCAGAATCAGCGCACCGAAATCCTTTAGAAAAGTAGAATTTTATTTGAGTTAGAAAATTTTTTGGAAATATTGTCGGCCTGTGTAATTAAAGTCCAAATCCCGGGATAAATCCCGGGATCCCGGGATTTTAAAAATAAATCCCGAAAATCCCGGGATCGTAAAAATCGGAAAAATTGGAATCCCTAGTACATACACATGTATGAATGTATACAAGTTACGTATACGCAGTGTAGTTCACTGCTTGTACGCTTGTATGTAACCGACTCCTTCTCTGCAAGAAAGCCGAGTACTCCATGCACACGTGTATAGAGTACTCGCTGTGGAGCACCTGAGTACGCCTAAATTTGCCACATTTCATATAAAAAAAATGGTCCATTTAACATGGCGATGTCCTAGGCATGGATCATATACTCCGATTTCCGCATGACACCCGAGTAATCCATGGAGTACCTACATGGGATTAATTTATGGAGATTAATCTATCTCGATTACTTCATTCTGTTACAATCCACCGTTATGTGATTAAAACTATAATACTCTGTGTACTAGTACAGCTGAGTATAAAAACATAGTTATCGTATGATTTTATGAAACCAAAGAAAAAGCGATGAATACATTGGGAGCCTGGTAGATGAAAGCGATGAGTGCGAAAAGTGCGAAGAATAAGTGCTACGTAGGCGAAGTATGTTGACCAGCGTTACCACTTTGGTTACTTTTTACCAAAATTGGTTACCATTTTTTCGTTTGGTTACGTGGTTACTTTCGGCCGATTTTGGTTACCATCAAAGTCCATGAATTGAGTGAGTACACCATGGTTACATTCAACTTTTAGGAATGCGCTTTTAATTTTTCCAAACTATACAATATGTTTTTTCCAAATTGTTTTGTTGTATTTTTTTTTTATCAAATTCTAAATAATTTATTGTTGGGGGTAAATGGAAAAAAGTAGCTGTTTCACGAAAATCAATAAGGCAAAAGTGGGAAAAATTCAACAGCTTTGACAGATTATGAGTGGTCGAGCTTGTAAAAGCTTTCGCATATTGCGTCTGAAGATGGAATGTATCACGGGTTCGATCCCCGTGAGGAGCATCCACTTCCGAAAAGGGTGCTAATGATTGAACATGGTTTTTCGTGAAATAGCTATACTCAACCTTCGTCGGAAATAGTTGTTGAAATTTTTCCATTTACCCCCAAAAATAAAAAATTAAATTAAATAATGTTCGTGCTAAGCATTAAAAAGCTTTTAAGTCCAAATACTTTATTTGACAGGAGCCAGCAACCACATTAGAAATAAATATATTCTGGCGAATTTTCGTCGGGCGATTTTCGCCAGCTGTTCATTCTCATGTCTGGCCGTGTTTTTAAATGTTGATAGAACGCTACGATCGGGCGATATTTCGCTCGACGTTGGATCTGCTTAAGGCATAAAGATGTAAAACAATTGATATATTTTAGTTTTTTAACCGTAATATTGTTTTGCTTTCAAATAAATAGCCCTAACGTTAATGGGACATATAGCCAGCTTAGAGTGCAAATTCTGTAAGTCCTTTAGCCAAACATTGTAGGAGAAAAAAACAAAAAATAAAAAAAAAATTCTGTAAATATTTTGGACTAACAGTATTTTCTTCGCTTTTTGGACTTACACAATTTGCGTATCACTGAATAACAACGAGTAGAAATATAACAAGTTCACAGACTTGTTTAGCGTGGTGCGTATTTGATTTTTCTAGCATTCTACATAAAAATACACTTTTTTTATAAAAGTGGGCTTACACAGTTTGCACTCTAAGCTAGGGATATGCCTATATTAGCCGTGTTTTTATTCAAGCGCATATACATCTGCGCTTAAATTTTGTATGGACAAATAAGCGCGGATAGAGATGTGCGCTTAGAAATCCATACAAAATTTAAGCGCATATGTATATGCGCTTGAATAAAAACACGGCTATTATTAATTTTGGTTACCTGTTTCTAGTTTTGGTTACTTTTATTTTGTATTTTGGTAAATTTAAAATTTTTTAAGTGGCAACGCTGATGTTGAGTGTGGATATATTATGCTGCTGCAGCAGTGCATTGGCGAAAACGAGGTGATCAAATGTTGAGAACAAGCGCTTTTACTAAACAGTAAAAGCTCCAGTTTAATTACACTGCTCTACAGCCAAAAAATACTCTGAACGCAACCATCCTTTCTATATGTAAAATCGGTCGCTGATTCCGAAAATCGGGTTCATTTTTAATTCTATGGGAAGGTTTTTGAGATATCGGCAATTTACCGTTATTTGGCCAATGTGTCCACTTAATCCTGTATATCTCTTTAACACAGTGAGTTATATTCCTTAGGGTGACACCAAACGAAAGAAAATTAAATTTCCTTTTCACGGCTCCTATAACATTTTTCTCTAACTCTTATAGTTTCTGAAATATTGACGATTAAATTTTAATTTTTTCGATTTTTTACGATTTTTTGAAGAAAAAATTGACTTTGTCAGGCAATATCTTTAAAACCAATACTTTTACCTTCGGTTTTACTCCTTTTCATGAAGCTCTATTCTATTACCAAAAAAATAAGCTATCAACGATGAAAATCCATTGTAAAATGGAAAAGTTATAGGCGATCAAGTAAATACAGCCAGGTCGCGCAATGCCTCTGCACGCGTACATTCTATGCATATTGTACCAATACCTACACATCTGCAGTAGCAGCACATTGGCAGCGCAGTAGATACAAGCCCATTTACGGGTATAACATGCATAAAATATACCCGTGTAGAGGCATTGTGCGACTTGGCTGTATTTACTTGATCGCCTATAACTTTTCCATTTTACCATGGATTTTCTTCGTTGATAGCTTATTTTTTTGCTAATGGAATGGAGCTTCACGTAAAAGATTAAAACCGAAGGTGTGGACATTGGTTTTAAAGATATTGTCTGACAAAGTCAATTTTTTCTTCAAAAAATCGTAAAAAATCGAAAAAATTAAAATTTAATCGTCAATATTTCAGAAACTATAAGAGTTAGAGAAAAATGTTATAGGAGCCGTGAAAAGGAAATTTAATTTTCTTTCGTTTGGTGTCACCCTAAGGAATATAACTCACTGTGTTAAAGAGATATACAGGATTAAGTGGACACATTGGCCAAATAACGGTAAATTGCCGATATCTCAAAAACCTTCCCATAGAATTAAAAATGAACCCGATTTTCGGAATCAGCGACCGATTTTACATATAGAAAGGATAGTCACGTCCAAAGTACAGACAAAAAATTTCATTTTGTGATCCAGTGTTATCAAAGCGAAACGGTGACAACATGAATGCGTGCGACGAGAAATAATTGTATGTATTGTATTGTATGTTGAGAGCAAGAGCTTTTACTATGTATGTACCAGGGATGGGCGGTTTTGAATAAATTTTTATTCAAACAAAAAATAAATTTTTATTCTTCATTCTCATATTCATGAATAAAGAATAAATTTTTATTCTTCATTCCGGCGCCCTTGAATAAAGAATAAAAATTTATTCTTCATTCTGATACCCTTGAATAAAAAATAAATTTTTATTCTTCATTTTGGTGCCCTTGAATAAAGAATAATTTTTTATTCTTCATTTTGTGCCATTGAATAAAGAATAATTTTTTATTATTCATTTTGATACCCTTGAATAAAGAATAATTTTTTATTCTTCATCCAAAATTGGTTGAATAAAAAATAAAATTTTATTTTTCATTCAGATAATTTTGAATAAAGAATAAATTTTTATTCACGTTATTCAAATTATTCTTGCAGGTCACACAAGTAAATGATTTTGCGAATATTTTTCTAAATACGAACCAAGTATTTTCCCGAGCCCCAGCCGAATATTTTTCCGAATACTTTCCCGAATCCGAACCGAATATTTTCCCATATCCGAAACCGAATACTTTCCCGATTCCGAACCGAATACTTTCCCGAATCTGAACCGAATACTTTTCCGCGTATGAACCGAATACTTTTCCGGGTCCGAACCGAATACTTTTCCGGGTCTGAACCGAATATTTTTCCAAAACCGAACCGAATACTTTTCCGAGTCCGAACCGATTACTGTACCGAGTCCGGAACCCGCCGGCTCTGTAATTAACGAAGTTATGGTATGAAAATGTGCTTGTATTTGAATAGAAAGGCGCCAAATTTCATTAAAAACCGATGACTACACTACATACGTCTTTTGCTTATACATACAAACATATGTATGTATGTATGTATGTATTTAAATATGTACATATGTATGTACGGTATGCATATTCGTTTGCATTTTAATTTTTACCATAACTTCAATAATTACAGCTGGTAATCGGTTCGGACTCGGAAATGGATTCGGTTCGCACTCGGAAAAGTATTCGGTTCGGTTTTGGAAAAATATTCGGTTCGAACCCGGAAAAGTATTCGGTTCGGACCCGTAAAAGTATTCGGTTCGAACGCGGAAAAGTATTCGGTTCAGACTCGGGAAAGTATTCGGTTCAGACTCGGGAAAGTATTCGGTTCGGAATCGGGAAAGTATTCGGTTTCGGATTTGGGAAAATATTCGGTTCGGATTCAGAAAAATATTTGGTTGAGTATTTGGGTTCGGATTCGGGAAAGTATTCGGAAAAATATTTGGTTGGGGCTCGAGAAAATACTTGGTTCGTATTCATAAAAATATTCGCAAAATCATTTACTTGTGTGACCTGCAAGAATAATTTGAATAACGTGAATAAAAATTTATTCTTTATTCAAAATTATCTGAATGAAAAATAAAATTTTATTTTTTATTCAACCAATTTTGGATGAAGAATAAAAAATTATTCTTTATTCAAGGGCATCAGAATGAAGAATAAAAATTTATTTTTTATTCAAGGGTATCAGAATGAAGAATAAATTTTTATTCTTTATTCAAGGGTATCAAAATGAAGAATAAAAAATTATTCTTTATTCAAGGCACCAAAATGAAGAATAAAAATTTATTTTTTTATTCAAGGGTATCAGAATGAAGAATAAATTTTTATTAGTTAATCAAGGGCGCCGGAATGAAGAAAAAAAATTTATTCTTTATTCAAGGATATGAGAATGAAGAATAAAAATTTATTTTTATTTTTTCGTCATTGAATTATTCAAATTTTGAATAATGCCCATCCCTGGTATGTACATATGTCTGTAAGCAATTATGACGGAAGATTTTTCGGTAAGGCAGTTGCGCCGACTATAAAAAATGAGAAGGGGCATGAACAACTGATAATAAACTCTCAGAAATTATCATTAAGTGTTAAAATCTTGACCATTAAAATCGGTCCAGTACTTTTTGAGTTTACTCGTTACAAACATTTTCCATATAACAAATGTTATATAACTAGTATAGATTTTAAAACATTGGTATAGATTAGGTACATATTCCTAAAGTTTTGTAAGCACAAATATTAAAACAGACGGAAGAACATATAAGTTTTGCTACTTACCCAACGATGCATAATAGTCACTAAATGTTGAAAGATGATCACGGAACTCAGCTGCTGTTGACAATGCTAAATAAATCTGGCTGCGTCTGCCATCGGCACCGATCTACTCACATAAGAAAAAAATGAAAGCACATGTTTTGAAATATATCGTCTTTTAAAGTGCAAAACCGCATATCGACCAAATACAATACCGCATGATATTTTTGCCAAAAATGAGATTTCGCCAAAAATACATCCCTGGCGTTCGTCCCCATACATTCATACAAAAAATTTCAGATTCGGACAACGCAATTCCAAATAACGGTACAATTTCAAAACCGCTTTTGAAGTATTGAGGAAACTTTTGGAACCAATACCGTGGATAAAACACCTATTATTATAGTGCTTCATAACTCTATGTACTAAAGTTTATTATACTTTTCATAAACACGAAATGGACTATAACTTTGTTTTAGTGAAATAAAGTTTTTACGTATACCTGCAAAACCGCTTATACGTCACTATTGACAGGGCCGCGGAGAGGGGGGGGGGCAGCCAGGGCAATCGCCCTGGGGCCCGGAAAGTTTTTGGGGGCCCGGAAAGGCAAAGCAGTATTGACAGTACTCGAACTAGGATTTCATAGATACATACATAGGTATTTTGTTGCTACAAAAAATTGTTTTAAAATTGAAGTGTTTAACTTAACCAAATCACCAAACTAAAATTATAAGCATCCAATCAAATATTTACCTTGTTTATACATGGGCAAATCCTAGAAAAGTGAGTTGAAATTGAGGAAAATCGACTTTGATTTAGAGTTTCCGAAGTACCGCAATTGGTAAGGTGGTGAACCAAGCTTCTTAGAAATATTTACTTTTTAAATGAAAAATGTTGGTAACCCTGTTTAAATTTATTTCAAAGAGTTAAGGTATACAAAATTTAAAAAATTATTAAAAACAATACCGTTATCTATCTACTATTATTTCCATGATTTTATAGTTAGATACTAGAGTTATTACCAGGAACAAGTGCAAGAAGGATTAGATAAATAAACTGACATTGCGATTAAATTTAGTTTTTTGTGGAAGTATCAGGATCTGTCGGAAGAAGAGCTCAGAGAAAAGGCAACGGCATTCTGCACGATTTATGGCATAGATATTTCTACGGATCTAATAGATAAAATCATTTATCTCAAAGCCATCCACTTAACAAATTTGGGATGTGATTCGCTGCCACCATTACAACTTCTGAACAAATTTCATAACTTGAAGATGGAAATATTATTTCCTAACATCTGCATAGCATTAAGAATATTTTGCACACTTCCAGTCAGTGTGGCTGAAGGGGAGTGTTCTTTCAGTCTATTGTCTCGCGTGAAAAAATTTTTGCGTTCTAATATAAGCCAAAATAGCTTGACAAGCTTTGGAACATTGGCATTGGCGTCCAGCCTTGCTCGCAGCATTAGTTTCGACTCAGTAATTTCCATATTCGCAGACCAAAAAGCACGGAAGGTTTTCCTTGGATGATTCAAGCTCTTAAAATGTATTTAAAAAAGTTAATGTAAGCAAATCAAACAATGAGATCTAACATTTCATTTATGTATGTATTGGGGTCTATACACAGTGCGTCTGACTCGCGAGTCATCTGTGTACGTGTTGACTCGCTGTCATTCTGGGCTCACTTGCGTCATTCATTTGTGAATAGTTTTCATTGCAGAAGGTTCGAAATGAATATCTCAGACGACGTGTACTCTTCGATGAATTCAAGTAAAAAAAAATTTTATCTTCCTCAATATCGAACTTTTTGTCAAACATTTTTGAAAATAAAATATATTTTTCCTTTCGTTATTTATTTTTTAAACGGTTTGGAAATTAACTGACAAAATTTGACAGGCGAGTCACAGCAAAATATTAAACTAATTTTGATTTTCTTGAGTCGTGCCAGAGTCATGTCGGTGTAACTACTACATGCGCATTTTCACTAATACACATAAACTGACTCTTGAATCAGACGCCTCGTGCATAGACCCCATATGTAAGTGCTCTAGTAAATCTTATTTTATATGAAATAAAACTGACAATGTGAACTGAAAAATTTTTATATGTTATTTTTTTTACTAGATTGAACTTATTTTTTAGGGGGGCCCGTAAACGCGAACTGTTCCAGGGGCCCGGCTCGGCTCTCTGCGGGCCTGACTATTGAACAAAATAAAAGATGCAAAACCGCTTATAGATACATATGTAAACCAAGAACGGTACATTTAACTGTTTTACGCCAAAATTATATTTGGATTAAGAATATAATCCAAAAATCTAACTTGGTTTGTATTTGGGTTGTAAAATTCCGAACCGTTTTGAATTAAAACAGTGTTTACTGTCTCCTGTAAAATTTGGGTGGCAGCAGATACGCCGTATTGCACTTTAAACGACGATATACATAGATATGTATCTGCGGACATTTTGAAAAGAAACTTAAGAGTAAATTCGCAATTTTACAGGTGAGCAAAAAACAGTTTTGTAAATGCAAAGAGTAATTACATCATACTTCTTTTTTTAAAGTACGTGATATTTTAACATAAGGATTTTTGTAAATTTTACGTCGAATTATTTTAATTTCTATTTCCTGATTTTTTATAACTTTTTCTCAAGGTTTTTTAGATTTTTCTCCCATACACAGTAAATAATAAAGAAACAAGTAAGGAAGCCTAAGTTAGAGTGGAATCGAACATTAGATACTCAGCTGTATGCTTTCATTGTTTGTTTGCGTTTGATGGAAACACGGTGCACTTAATATAAAGCGAGTGCTGCATAAAGTGGGCGTAGCCACGCCCATTTTCTAAATTTTTATCAGTCATCCAACTAAGCATATGAATATTATTCTTTGTGCAAAATTTCATTCCTTTATGACTTCTAGTTATAAAGATGTCACATATTTTGTGTTACTTTACGTGTAGGCTAATCCGGTCTATTTTGAATTTAGGTGCAAATAATAAAAGTAATTATTTCACCTGCTTCCCAACGTTTCGCTGATCAATGTCAGCATCTTCAGGGGCATTTATTTCTCTATTTTTGACAAAAACAATAAACAAAATTATACACATTAATAAAAGAAGAAACAACAAAAATATATAATAAAATTTTTGTGAACAAAGGAATTTAAAACGAAAATGTACAAATTAAAACTTACTGTTTAAATTTGATTTAAACTTTTTTAAAGAAAGATCACACTGAAAACATATAAACCTTAACATATACACATTTATACATATATGAACATATAAACACATTATCATTACCACTTATCGTGGTAGTTTCGTCAAGACTAATTAAACTATTGTATACATAACAAGTAGGCTGCTGCTATATTGTCCGTGTCTTCTTTTTTGTTCATCGCATTCTCCCTTCTTTGTAATATACGTAAGCTCTCTAATGTGTACCTTTTTGTTTCTCTTTTTTCTTTGTCTATTATTTTCGCATTTTTGAAGTCAGCTGAGTGTCCGCTGCTTAGTATATGCTGAGCGAGTGCAGTGCTGTTTTTTTGTTTGTTTATGGCCGCTTCGTGTTCGCTTAATCGTACTCCCAATGCTCTCTTTGTTGTTCCTATATATATCTTATTGCACTTTTCTTTCTCACTTCCATTGCATTTTATTTCGTAAACCACGTTGTTTTGTTGTTGCGTGTCTACTGGGCTTTTTGTTCTTGTGTATATTGTTGCTAGGGTTTCGTCCGATTTGTAGGCAAGTGTTATGTTTTGTTGTTTTAAGGTTTTGTTGTCAAATTTCTCACTGAGTTTTGGAATATATGTAACACTGTAGTACTTCTTTATCTCATTATTTGTTGCTTTATTTTGTGTTTTATTCGTTTGGTATTTCGTTTTAATTTTTTCCTGTATGATCAGCTCTCGTATCAAATGGTCTGGGTAATTGTTGCTTTTTAAGATTTCGTGTATTTTCTCTATGTTGTCGTCGTGAAATTGTTGGTGGCTTATGGTTAAAATTTTGCTTATCAGCGAAACGTTGGGAAGCAGGTGAAATAATTACTTTTATTATTTGCACCTAAATTCAAAATAGACCGGATTAGCCTACACGTAAAGTAACACAAAATATAAACATTTAGCTGGTCGAAAACATTTAATAATTATAAAGATGTCACGTTACATATTCCCAAAGAGTGTTCCAGAAATATCTTTCTTAAAAAGTAGGCGTGGTCATAAACCGACTTCAATAAATTTTTGCGTGGCTATTAACACAAGTTATAAAAGTATATAAACCAAGTTTCGCTATTATATCTCAATTATTTGTCGAGTTATAGGCTAAGAAATCTCGTACATTCCTTTGTCTAAAAACAGGCGGTGCCGCGCCCATTTTCCAAAATTTTTCTATTTTTTATTTCCGGTCTATTGTGGAACTCATGCCACAAAATTTGAATGAATTATCTTTATATTTGACAGAGATATCGCTTAAAATGTTTTTATTAGGTCACTTTATAAGACCCATATATAAAAGTGGGCGTGGCCCTCAACCGATTTCGGAAATTTTTCGTCCAAATATTTGACTAAGTAAGTATATCACGCGTACCAAATTTCATCGATCTATCTTCAACGGTTTCTGAGTTATGACTCATAAAACTTTCAATGTTTGCCCCTTAATAAGTGGGCGTGGCACCGCCCATTTTCCAAAATTTTTATGTTTTTTGTTTTATGTCCATAGTTGGACTCATGCGACAAAATTTCAATGATAGATCTTTATATTTGACAGAGATATGGCTTAAAATGTTTTTATTAGGTCACTTTATAATACAAATATATAAAAGTGGGCGTGGCCGTCAACCGATTTTAACTATTTTCCGTCCAAACGTTTGCCTAAGTAAGTAAATCACGCGTACCAAATTTTGTCGATATATCTTCAATGGTTTCTGAGTTATGACATATAAAACTTGCAAGGTTTCACCCTTAATAAGTGGGCGTGGCACCGCCCATTTTCCAAAATGTCATCAAATTTCTTCCTAGGGGCCTGAGCTCAACACGTGGGTAAAATTTCATCGCTCCAGCTATATTAGTGACTGAGATACCAAATTTCCGATTTTTTCTATATAGGAAAAGTGGGCGTGGTCATGGTCCGATTTCGCCCATTTTCAATACCAACCGTACCAGTCTCGATACCAACTTGCATTTCAAATTTCATCAAAATATCTCAATTTTTGCGCGAGTTAGAGTGTTTACAGACAGACGGACGGACGGACGGACGGACATGGCTCAATCGATTTCTCTTTTCACCCTGATCATTTTGATATATATAAGTCTATATATATCTCGATTATTTCACTCTGTTACAACCCACCGTTATGTGATTAAAACTATAATACTCTGTGTACTAGTACAGCTGAGTATAAATAAATAATAGCTTAAAAAAACTAAAAAACACGCTTTAATCTTAAAAATCGTACTAAAAATTGAGAAATAATTTAATTAGAAACAAAATGATGAACGAAAATATAAGTATTTAAGGAAAAGCGTGGGGTGCTCAGTATGTCAAAAAATATTTAAAATCGGTGTGTTTTTACTAATAATTTTATTTTGACTTTTTTGAGATTTCATATATCGTACTGTTTAATTTCGCAACTAGGTATACTTTTGTACTAGTTGTACGATTCGAATATTTTCATGTTCAAATATTATTGAGCACCCCCACGCTTTTCCTTAAATACTTATATTTTCGTTCATTTTGTTTCTAATTAAATTATTTCTCAATTTTTAGTACGATTTTTAAGATTAAAGCGTGTTTTTTAGTTTTTTTAAGCTATTATTTATTTTTAACTTTTTAGTGAAATTTTTCATTAAAGGATGTTTTATGCGGACGCAAGAATAAAAGTAAAAAGAAGTCTGATGGGATGTGGCGTTCTCCGAAATAGATCTACATACATATGTATTTATAACTTCTACCAAAAATCCCAATATGCAGTGAAGTAAACTAGCTTATTATGCAATATTTTCCAAACCCTTTTATTCAGGGTTTTCCAAACTAGTTTGGAAATACAAAATTTCCCAAACGTTTTGTTATATTTGACAATCAGAAAGTGAAGAGAAGTTGAGGTGAAGCATTTGAAAAGAACAAAAAAAAGAAACCTGATTGAATAAATTCGAATTTAGACAACAAAGTTCCGAATACGATTATAGCGTAATGGTGAGGTATGCTGCCTACGGACCAAGGAGTTCAGGTTCGAGTCCCGAGTGGCGCATTTTTTTTTTTTTTATTTATTTATTTTTATTTTTTTTTTTTAGGGACATTTTTTTCACCTCACGTTTACAAAACATTGTATAAAAATTGCTTTCCAAACGTGAAATGCAATTATAATATTAGGGTTCCTTTTCGTTGATTCAGCACTTACTATTAAATGAATTACAAACAAAACCAGTTGTTGCTTTGCATACGTATGTATGTACATGCGGCTGATTTCATTGCAAATACAACAAACCCAAAACAGAAAGCTTCAAGCTTAATTTTTGAGTGAATTTATGCATTGAGTTTATCGCCATCGCTATGAGCGATCGCTGGCTGTTGTGCGTTAGTTCGCTCGCTATTTGAGTGGCTATACGTTTTTCTTTGAACATTTGTTTGTGATTTGAGAATAATGTATTTTTGAGCGTTCGTGAGTGAGTTTTTCCGTACCCTGAAAGCTTGTTACTTATTGGCTTATATACGGGAGTGAATTGAAATTCATAGAGGCTATTTTGAGGAAAGGTAACTTAAAAGCCGCAATGAAGCATGAAGTATAATGTTGAATGTCCTACTATATGATGCCGTTGGGCTGTTGATGTCATGTTTCGAATCCGGAGGAGAATAGAAATAATAGAGTGAACACAATAAAAGTGAATGTTTGAAAGATATAATAATTTAGTTAAAGGTTACAACTTTTAGGATGGGATGAAGTTACATACATACATACATACATACATACATACATACATACATACAGGTGAAGCTAATAAAAGCGTGTTAAAAAATCAAAAAGCAATTACCAAAAATTAGGGAAATTTTTTAAATACTTGAGGGTTACATATTACTACACTAAAATTCAATGTGCTATGCAGCTGCATACTCGGAGTACTTCTCAAACTTTGTGCCTCCGATTTTTTTTCCAAATGTTCCATTAGTTTTCAGAATTTTTCGGCAAGCTTTGGAAAATTAATTTAAGCGATTATACACATTTTTATTAGAAATTATCAAATGATCGCAAGCCTTCTTGTTAATATCATAGAAGTACCAACTGTACAGGCAAATGATATCATAACGCCAATTAGATAGAAATAACCGCCTGTTAAAATGAATGTGAAAACTGTAAAATTCACGTAGGTCGCCTTAGATTGTTCTTTCAAATGTCCACAGGTATATATATTTGTTTTCGCTCTTACCTCAGCAACTTTTATGAAGCGCCCACGCCTATTTTGTTTAACATCCAAATAGAAGCGCTTTGATTGTATTTGCAGCATTTTAGTTGCCAATTCCTGCTCTCCGTGTTGGGTGTCTGTGTGGGCTGTCCATTAACAAAAATTAAAAATTAATTTGGGATTTTATATTTGTATTTGTTTATTGATTAAGTAGTCTTTGAAACACAATTTCTTACAGACTGTAGGCAAATTAAAGTTAGAAATTTACATATAAAGTACTTAGAATTGATCGTATGAAAATTTACATTTTAAAATAGGAAGTTGAAACATTCATAAACTCAAGTTTTCCTAAAGCAAAATCAATTGAGAAAGAATTCGAGATCTTATTTAGTTCATTAAGTGCGCGTGCAATTGGGGCATTACGTGCATAATCTGTTTTGCAATTCAAAATATAAAAAGGCAAATTCACAGGTAAACTCCGCTGCGGAATATTGAAATTAAATATAGGCTAAGATTTACTAACCTAATTACCTCAATGCCAATCTGTGATGCAGATGTCAGTAAATTTTTAAGTTTTTTAATAACTAAATTTTTAATAACTAAAAATTGTTTTTGTGTTGTAAGAAAGGGTACGTTAGGTATTTTTAAACTCTTTAGATCTCTTATGGTAAAATTCATTTGATAATTTCTATTTCCTGATTTTTGACCACCTTTTAAATAGACTTGAGGGTTGCATATTACTATACTAAAATTCAATGTGCTATGTAGCTGCATACTCGGAATACTTCTCAGAATTTTTCGGCAATCACCTCAAATAAAATTAATTTAAGCAATTGTACACATTTTTAGAAATTATCAAATGATGGCAAGCCTTCTTTTTAATATCTTAGAAGTACCAACTGTAGAGGCAAATGATATCATAACGCCGATTAGATAGAAAGAATTTATTGATCAAAATATTGTGGAAATGTTTGGTTTGGCAACCAATGTTTTACTGCTCGTAAAAAGATGCTGGCCCTCCTAGTCGCGTTTAGGAAGAGTGGCTCTAACGCTGCTCATATGTCGTATGTGCCTTTTCGTTCAAGATATTTCCAGCTTTAATAATAATAATAATAATAATAATAATAATAATAATAATAATAATAATAATAATAATAATAATAATAATAATAATAATAATAATAATAATAATAATAATAATAATAATAATAATAATAATAATAATAATAATAATAATAATAATAATAATAATAATAATAATAATAATAATAATAATAATAATAATAATAATAATAATAATAATAATAATAATAATAATAATAATAATAATAATAATAATAATAATAATAATAATAATAATAATAATAATAATAATAATAATAATAATAATAATAATAATAATAATAATAATAATAATAATAATAATAATAATAATAATAATAATAATAATAATAATAATAATAATAATAATAATAATAATAATAATAATAATAATAATAATAATAATAATAATAATAATAATAATAATAATAATAATAATAATAATAATAATAATAATAATAATAATAATAATAATAATAATAATAATAATAATAATAATAATAATAATAATAATAATAATAATAATAATAATAATAATAATAATAATAATAATAATAATAATAATAATAATAATAATAATAATAATAATAATAATAATAATAATAATAATAATAATAATAATAATAATAATAATAATAATAATAATAATAATAATAATAATAATAATAATAATAATAATAATAATAATAATAATAATAATAATAATAATAATAATAATAATAATAATAATAATAATAATAATAATAATAATAATAATAATAATAATAATAATAATAATAATAATAATAATAATAATAATAATAATAATAATAATAATAATAATAATAATAATAATAATAATAATAATAATAATAATAATAATAATAATAATAATAATAATAATAATAATAATAATAATAATAATAATAATAATAATAATAATAATAATAATAATAATAATAATAATAATAATAATAATAATAATAATAATAATAATAATAATAATAATAATAATAATAATAATAATAATAATAATAATAATAATAATAATAATAATAATAATAATAATAATAATAATAATAATAATAATAATAATAATAATAATAATAATAATAATAATAATAATAATAATAATAATAATAATAATAATAATAATAATAATAATAATAATAATAATAATAATAATAATAATAATAATAATAATAATAATAATAATAATAATAATAATAATAATAATAATAATAATAATAATAATAATAATAATAATAATAATAATAATAATAATAATAATAATAATAATAATAATAATAATAATAATAATAATAATAATAATAATAATAATAATAATAATAATAATAATAATAATAATAATAATAATAATAATAATAATAATAATAATAATAATAATAATAATAATAATAATAATAATAATAATAATAATAATAATAATAATAATAATAATAATAATAATAATAATAATAATAATAATAATAATAATAATAA
The DNA here is from genome assembly GCA_960531455.1 of Urophora cardui. NCBI lineage: Eukaryota > Metazoa > Arthropoda > Insecta > Diptera > Tephritidae > Urophora > Urophora cardui. The sequence goes on along the minus strand of OY482675.1, from coordinate 25,761,735 downwards.
TAATAATAATAATAATAATAATAATAATAATAATAATAATAATAATAATAATAATAATAATAATAATAATAATAATAATAATAATAATAATAATAATAATAATAATAATAATAATAATAATAATAATAATAATAATAATAATAATAATAATAATAATAATAATAATAATAATAATAATAATAATAATAATAATAATAATAATAATAATAATAATAATAATAATAATAATAATAATAATAATAATAATAATAATAATAATAATAATAATAATAATAATAATAATAATAATAATAATAATAATAATAATAATAATAATAATAATAATAATAATAATAATAATAATAATAATAATAATAATAATAATAATAATAATAATAATAATAATAATAATAATAATAATAATAATAATAATAATAATAATAATAATAATAATAATAATAATAATAATAATAATAATAATAATAATAATAATAATAATAATAATAATAATAATAATAATAATAATAATAATAATAATAATAATAATAATAATAATAATAATAATAATAATAATAATAATAATAATAATAATAATAATAATAATAATAATAATAATAATAATAATAATAATAATAATAATAATAATAATAATAATAATAATAATAATAATAATAATAATAATAATAATAATAATAATAATAATAATAATAATAATAATAATAATAATAATAATAATAATAATAATAATAATAATAATAATAATAATAATAATAATAATAATAATAATAATAATAATAATAATAATAATAATAATAATAATAATAATAATAATAATAATAATAATAATAATAATAATAATAATAATAATAATAATAATAATAATAATAATAATAATAATAATAATAATAATAATAATAATAATAATAATAATAATAATAATAATAATAATAATAATAATAATAATAATAATAATAATAATAATAATAATAATAATAATAATAATAATAATAATAATAATAATAATAATAATAATAATAATAATAATAATAATAATAATAATAATAATAATAATAATAATAATAATAATAATAATAATAATAATAATAATAATAATAATAATAATAATAATAATAATAATAATAATAATAATAATAATAATAATAATAATAATAATAATAATAATAATAATAATAATAATAATAATAATAACAA